>JAQZBX010111441.1:0-10287 GCA_029593785.1 Cabassous unicinctus
AAATATATATATGATAATATGCAAGCTCATCAAGACAGAAATTAGAGTCCAAGTTATGAGGTGTAAGGGGGAGAGGAAATGAGGGGTTAGTGCATAATGGATGTAGGGTTTAAGTTTTGGAAGATGAGAAAATTTTAGTAATGGAAGGTGGTGATGATTACACAACATTGTGAATATGATTAATCCCACTCAATTGTGTTTTTGAAATGGGAAATATTATTGTATATATGTGTTCTAACAATTAAAAAAAGAAATTGCAACTAAAGAGACAATGGCCATTAACTGCAATGCATGATCCTGCAGGGGATCTAGCAAAGGAGGAGAAAAGGATCAAAGGGACATTATCAGGATATATGTGAAAATTGGAATATAGACTATAATTTTTATATCAATATTAAATTTATTTAAGTTGATTATTGCACTTATGGTAGTTGCATAAGTGAATATCCTTTTTTCTTTGGAAATATATTTGGAAGTATTAAGAGTTCAAGGAACATGGTTTATACAACCTATACTCAAATATTCAGAAAATGGATTGATGATAAGCTAGATAGATAGATGATAGATAGATTGATAGATGTAAATAGAGAGATAGAGATAGATAGATAGATAGATAGATAGATAGATAGATAGATAGACAGATCTATCTATCTGACAGATAGAGAGAGAGATAGATCTATCTATCTGACAGATAGAGAGATACAAGATGTTGAGGATTGAATCATATCCCCTACAAAAGGAATACAGGTCCCAACCCCTAGTTCTGTGGGTTGTGGACCAATTGTAATTATGATTTCTTGAAGTTGCTACTTCATTTATGGTGTGGTCTAACTGAATCAGGTTAGGTTTTAATCCAGATTACTGGAGTCCTCTATAAACAGAATGAAATTCAAACAGAGGGAGAGAGAGAGAAGGAGGCCATGCGGAGTGGCCAGAAACTGGAAGTCAACAGAACCCAGAAGAGAAAGAAGATGCTACTATGTGCATTGCCATGTGACAGAAAAGCCAAGGAACAGCAAACATTGCCAGCCAGCCAGAAGATACAGACCCCTGGTGGAAACAGGTCTACCTCTGAAACCGTGAGCCAGTAAATTCCTGTTGTTAAGCCAACTCATTGTGTGGTATTTGTTTTAGCAGCTGGGAAACTAAAATGGATAGATGGACAGATAAATTTATAGATTGGTAGATAGATAGAATGGTATGGCAAATGTGTCAAAATATTAATATTATTGAATCTGGGTATCTGGGGAAAAGTAAGGTATTTTGGAGTTCTCTGTTTGGGTTTTGTTTTATTTTTGTAATTGTCCTGTAAGTGTGACACATTTGCTAGCAATGTATTCCCATAGTTTTTGTCTGAGAACATTTTTAATTCTCTTTCCTTTTTGAAAGATTTTTTTATCATTGGGTATAGAATTCTGAGTTGATAGTTATTTTTCTTTTAGCATTTTAAGCATCACTCCATTATTTTCTGTATTTAATGTTTTCTGGAAAGCAGACTACTGTAAATCTTATTCTTCTGTGTGAAATATGTCTTTTTCCCTAGATCTCTTCAAGATTTTCTGTCTTTGATTTCCATCAGTTTGACTATATGTCCAGGTGTGATTGTATGTGTGTGTGTGTGGTGGTCATGATCCTGCTTTGTGTTCTTTGAACTTCTAGAATCTGTGGTTTGGCATCTGTCTGGAAAATTTTTCAAATATTTATTCTTATTCTGTCTCCCTATTCTCCTGGGAGGATTCCAATTACACATTTATTATACTACTTGATATTATCCCACAGTTCTTGGATGTTTTGTTCTTTATTATTATTATTATTTATTTATTTAACTCTTTTTTTCATTTTGTGATTCAGTTTGAGAAATTTTTATTAACCTATGTTTTAGTTAGCTGTTTCTTTCCTGGGCTGTGTGAGTATACTGATTAGTCCATTGATGGCATGTTTTATCTATGTTATTGTATTTTTCAATCCTTACTTTCCATTTGATACTTTCTTTTATTTATCATCTGAAAATTGAAGTTACTCATGTTACCTTGCATGTTGTGTGCAATTTCCATTAAAACCTTTAACATATTAATCACAATTATTTTAATTCCCTTTCTCATGTTTCCAACATATGCATCATATTTGAGTCAAATTCTGTTGATTGCTTTGTCTGTTGGAAGTTTTTTTTTTCTTGCTTTTTTTAATGTTCCATAATTTTTGGTTGAAACCAGATATTTTGGATAGGACTTCAGATATTGACATAAATAAATTTTGTCTAAAAATGGACACCCCTGTCTTCCCAACAGACCTTTACTGTGGAGGGGGGTTTGAGTCAAACAATTAAGGAGTTGAGCTGAGTTTTGGGCATTTTTGTTGCTATAGTAACCATACCACTACTGTGCCCTGTAGGCTCCAAATTCCTTGAGTGTTACCTGGTGTTACTTGAAGTTTTTCAATGTCTGCAGAGACAAAATCCTGAGCTTCAGATCGTCATTTTTTCCATGTCTCTGAAGTAATCTTTCTCCATGGAGTATTCACTGTTACTTGTTACTCAGTGCTTATTAGGTGGTGTCTGGTGGTTCCTGCCTCAGATAAACAAGTGCTTGCATCCCATTTCTCCCTGTGTAACAGACTTCACCTAGACTTCAGTTAAATTGTTTTCCCTGTGACCTCAACTCCCTTATGGGGTCAGTAATGCTTGTGACTTTGCAGATTTTCTGGGTTTTTGTTATTGTTTTTACATGGGTATGGAAAATGTTTTTCCCAGCTTTCTACAACTCACAAAGAACTGTAACAAGATGGTAAAGGAACTTTTTGTGAATAAAAAGTTAAGAAGTACTCTTGCATTTTAAAGGAAATTACTAGAGAATCCTGGTTCTGTGATTTTTAGCAGCTCACACATATTCAGCCTATTTATAAGGGAAGATAGAGAAGCTTGGTAGTGAGAATATTTGTAGAGAAAACAAGAATGGGAATTCATGTGCTCCTTGACAATTTGAGTGCAGAGACTAATGCCTCATTAGTAGATTTTAGTCTCCAAACTAGGAGAGTCTAAAGGAATAAGGTTATCAGAATCTGCCCCTGATGTCAGAGCAAAGTCAGCTGGGTTTTGTTAGTTCTAAAAGTCTCTACACAAAAGATCTGTCTACCAGGGCGAGGTGACCCCAACAGGTGTGGTTTGTCCCAAATAGGCCCTGAGGAGGAGTTGGAAGGGACAGATGATGAATCCATTGCCTACATTAGAGGAAAATTTATGTGGGGCCCACTGGGCATGTCTCAAGAATTCAAAGCTGTGCTCCATTGGAGAAGCCAGCATTTGAGCATCTGCTATACAGAACACACTTACGACAAACTTGCAGTACCAGTTGGTTTCATGGATTCTAAAGGTATGGACATATGAAAATTCTGAAATTATGATGCATTTTACATTTGATTATATCTCATGCTAATACTCTCTTCACCTTTTTGACTACTCTTTCCTCCTTCAGAACTTGGGAAATCAGTATCAGAAAAGTTATTGGGAGAGAAGAGGGAAGAAACCAACCATGTCTCTTATGCAGAATCACAGATGTGGACTTACTGAGGGATGGGCAGAAAACTTTATATTGGATAAAATAATTGTTGATTATAGACTTGACCAGACCTTTTAAAACCTAAAAATGAAAGTGTTTGTTTATATCTGAAAGTGATAAAAAAAATTCAAGAGACTGTGGTTTATTAGTAAGGAAAAGAGAGAATGTAGAACAGGCTTGAAAGACAGTGGTGGAAAATAATTAAGTTACAACTTGCCTTTATCCTAATATTGTCTGCCTGTCATATTTAATAAATAAGTTACAGAATGAATACATCCATGATCTGGAGCTTGGTGGTGTCCAATGGATGTATGTCCAATAACAAATTGTTCCCTAAAAGGAAACAACCTTGAGTTTCTTTTATTATAAAACATGACATATGCATCTTGAGGAGTAAGAATGTGACTGGATTTTCTTCATCTCCCTCATCATATAACTCAGGGATGCTTTACATACAAGATTATCAACAAGCATTCATTGTTTAATATGTAATACTAATGCAGACTGTTAATAGTTGGGTGGGTAGGGAGGAAACTAGACCAAATATGAAATATAGGCTACAGTTCAGTAATATTTTGGCAATGGTCTTTCATAGTTAATAACAAATGTTTCACAATAATGCAAGGTGCTGGTGGTGGAGAGATGTATGGGAGCCTTGTATGATGATACGTATGTTTGTTGAGTAAATTCACAAATTTTACTGTACATATATTGTTTATGTATGAATGGTGTACTTCACTAAAATTTTATGTAAAAAAATAAGATTTCATTGTTTCCGAATGGTGATCAGTGAATGAGACAGTGGGAATCTACTGTACCATTGAGGACAGGTGTCTGCTTACTAAAGTCTGATGATAGAACTTTGTTCATATCTAGTCCTATATCACCCTCTCTGTCTTTATAATCCTTCCCGTTTCTTCAAGTGTATCAAGGTGTACCTCTTCTAAGAAAAATTTTCTACAAACTAGATAAAGCTGTTCTTCCCATCTACTATAAGACTTCCATCTGGAGCAGATAGACCAGGTACATACATAATTGGGTATGTGTTGTGCTCCTTGAACTAGATTTAAGTTGGTGAACAAGAAAAAAAAGAGAGAGTTCACCTCCAAATTTCTGATAGTTATAACAATCAATATTTATTTATTGGTTAACCTGGTTGTAATATATGAATTAGTAAAAGAAGAGAAGAAAATTTTCTTTATGTAGGGCCTCCTATGTGCCTAGCAAGTGCTTGGTATTTTTGTATCTTTCTCTCATGATTAACCCTATCCTATAAATATGTATCATGACCCCTATTTCACCGATGATAAAGTTAAGGACAAAAAGATAAAGTAATTTGCTTATGATTTCAAAGATAAAAAGTGAAGCAATAAATTCAGCTTACCTATTTATTACTTAAGAACCCATGTCCTATACCAAATGTAGCAAATTATAAACCTAAATGGGCTCCAGCATAGGGTCTGGCACAGGTTAGGCAATACATATTTTTCAAATGAATGAATAGATAAAAGAATGAGTGCATTTTTGTAAACTGAGTCAGACTCTCCAATTCATTGAAGGGGTAAGTTGTGAGATATTTTATCAGCCATTACTGCATTATTATTATTATGTTAGCTAGGGTAAACAAAACAAAACCATACAAAGACATTTTATACTTCAGCTGGTATCACGGGAGACTTAAGAATCAAGGGAAAAAACAAATATAAAAGTGCTATCAAGTTAGGAACTATTTTTATAATTTCTTTTCTGGGTTTTGCCCATGTGTCAGCTAATTAACAGTTTCTAAACAGTCATCTAGGTGCCCTGAGAAGCTCACTATTTAAAGGAACATCATGGTGAATTCTTTTGTGAAATGAAGAAAGAAACCTCCCTCCCTCGTTTTTTCTCTCACTTTTCTTTCTTTCTTGAATGTATTTTATGTATCCAAAGGCAAAGTCCTGGGCTCAAAAACACTGAGATGAAAAAGTCAAGGTTTCCAACCCCCAAAAGCTTATACAGATACAGCAAAGAACTAAAAAATAATTATTTCATACTTTTGCATATTAGCATTTCTCAAAGCACAGTCTAGGGGAATGCACTGCTTTTGTACTACTGATGCTTCTTCCTTTCTGGCTCGCTCATTCTTTTTTTTTGGCTCCAAGTAGATGCACGTCTGTGTGTGTGTTTTAAACTGAAGTGTACTGTACAGTAAAGTTCTTTTTCTCTGCAGATTCTGTAGGTTTAACAGCCCAGCCCACACAGCCCACCTGCTCCAATCTCTGCTTCATCTTTAACAACTGGTGTTTTTAACAGTGGTGCTGATTCTGGATTACTTACTGAAGCATGAAGCAACCAGATAGTTCTGAGTTTCATAGCCCATTCTGAGGAATGTGCAGCCAGCTGTCCTAGTGATGGCATCCAGACCTCCTTCCCAGTCAGAAGAAAGAAAGGGCTCTGGCATGGACACAAGTAGGAAGGAAGTAAACAGAAGGAAATGATCGAGCTGTCGGTGTGCTTGAAAAAAAGAAAAACCAGAAGGTATAAAGAAATGAAAACCTTCTCAGTACACAAGTGTGTGTGATTAACATTTCTAGATTAATTTTGTATGTTTTCATAGGAAATTTTCAATCTTTTCAGGAGACTTGTCTTACTGAACAATGACCTGTCTCCTGGCTTCTGTGTGACATCTGAGGGAACTTCTGGGTAGCTCTGAGACCTAAGAACAACATTCTTGAATTTGATAACTTGGAAGAGTATTTGATACTTAGAATTTCTCACAGATAGGAATTCATGAGAATATCAAATAATGAACATGTAGACTTCAAAAGACCGTGCTTGAAGCCCTCCTGCTGTGGCCTGCCACCGCTTCCCATTAAGAATAAAGAGCTATTACTTAACCTTTTGTCCCTCTGTGCATTTCCATCCACATCACTGAACCTTCAGCTTGTCTTCTCCAGACTGTTTTAACAGCCTCTGAAAGGAGATGCTGATATTGCTGTGGTAGCATTACTGCTGTTTAGAAGTATTTGGTCTCTCTGTCTGTCTCTAGACTTATGATAAGTTTGCATTCCTCAGTCCATTAAAACTTAGGATATCCATGTGACTTGCTGTGGCCAGTGAAATGTGAGGGAGGGAAATCACATGAATCATTTCTGCAAAACAGCTGTAAGAGATAGTGCATGCCATGTAACAGTCTTTTTACTTCTGCCATGAATATTCTCAATAATTGCTGTTCCATTACCTGGAGTCCCAGTAAGACCAGTGATGATGTAGCACAGGACCCTGCAGAAGATCATGGTAAATTAGCATGAAGGAGGCATGACTATTTGTTATTTAAGCCTATCCTGAATGATGAAATTGGCCCATCAAACAAATTCCACTTTCCACCGTCATGTCTGAAAATATCAGTTACTTGTTTTCTTAACTTTTTTGCAACTAGGGCTTGACCATTCCATCCAGTCCTAGCTAACACGGCTTTAGTTTGCAAAGATGTTGCCTACAGCTTCCATTGGTGTGGTCTGTAATGCTGTCTCCAGCTAACGGTTAAAATATTTCTGCAAAGCAAAATAATGCAGTCTAGAAGCAAAGCTCTCTGTTTCTCCAATTTATTCCAGAAATGACTTTTTCAGAGGTTGGCAAACTATGATGGTGAGTCCAATCTGGCCCATCCACATCTATTTTTGTAAATAAGGTTTTGTTGGAACACAGCCATACCCATTCATTTACATATTGTTTCTGGATAGTTTGGGCCTGCAATGGCAAAACTCCTAGTTGTGATACAGATATTATGGCCCATAAAACTAAAAATATTTCCCATCTAGTCATTTACAGAAAAAGTTTGCTGGAAGAGTCCTTTAAATCCTACAAATATATTGACTTTTTTTTTTTTTTTACCAAACATTCCATCCCATAGAGAAAGTTTGAGGTTATGTCTCCTGAAAAGTGATTAAAATGAAGCAATTTTATGTACTATGTACCAGCCTCTGGTAGCAGATACTATGATTACTTTGATATATATATGTGTATATATATTTTAAAAGATGCTTAGATTACATAAATATTACACAAAAATTACAGGGATTTCCATGTTCCCTGCCTCCCACACCTCCCACAACATCCCACATAAGTGTGGCACATCACCTGCAATGGATATAAACATCCTGGGGCTCTGCCACCAAGCATGGACCATAGTTCACATTATAGACCACACTCTCTCCCACACAGTTCTGCATGTTTTATGCTAATGTAAAATGGCCTATATCTGTCATTGCAATGTCACTCAGGATAACTCCCAAGCACCTGTATTATAACTGCTTTTCCTTCCCTGCCCCAAAAGTGTCCAGTGGCCACAGGCTCACCCTTACTGTTGTAATTTCTTCCATTGCTTGAATCACATTATGTCTACAACAGAATACCATTAAGTCCATAGCTCTACCACCAATCATGAGGAGTCTGGGATGGTGATGTCCACTCCTCCTCCAAGTGAGAGGGGGTTTATATCTCAAGGATATGGTGGATGGGATTATCCTGCCTGTGGATGCAGGCTCTCTCCATCCCCTGGGATGGCTGTTGTCCATCATCATCTCCTCACCAGGGGACTTGGGTGAGTCCATTCAGCTGTAGAGTAGGAGTTGCAGCTCCACTGAGATTCCAGGCACAGCTGGAACATGGACAGGCCAGAGACTCCAGTCTCTGGAAGTACACCTACAAATTCCAGCATTATATATAGCTTTGAATAAAGGGACTGATGGACCATGTGCAGGGAGAACTTATTTGAGTCCAACTCTGTCACTCTCAGGAGCACAGATTCCAAAGTAGAGCCCACTGATAAGGCATCAATCTCTGGAGCTATTTCCCCTTATATAGGACCTGGGTGTCTCCAGAGCCCTCAGGAGCCCCTCTGTGTGGGGTGATATCCACTTTGGTGTTCTATGAGATCCTACTGAGGTGTGCGTAAGCGTTACCTCTGGGATGACCTCCTGACTCTTTGAGGTCAACATGAACTCATTTGTCTTTACCTTTCCCCCCTTTTATTCAAGGTCTTTTTCCAATCATATTGCCAGTTGGGACTTGATATTAATCCCTCGTTGTCAGGGAAGCTCATCCCTGGGAGACATGTCCCACACTGGGGGGAAGGTAATGCATTCATATGCTGAGTTTGGCTTAGAGAGAGGCCACATTTGAGCAACAAGGAAGCTCTCAGGTGGCAATGCTTAGGCACCTCATAACAGTAGGCTGTTTCAGTTACAAAAGCAAAGACTCATAAGGCTAGTTATCAATAACAAGAACCCATGAGTGGACTCTACTCCTTTGCCATACACTGCCCCTGCACTCAGGGGACTGTTGCTGCTCCCTTGGAGAATGTGGCAGAGCTCTCCAGGCTGGAAATTCAGTATTCCCTCATTTATTGAGTGATTGTCTACCCACTGTGACCATGCCCCACCCCTTGATCATTTGAACAATTTTATATATATTTCATATATATTCAGGTGAACTTCCTCCCATGAAACCCCCATCCCTGACAGCCCACAACAATGATCCTCCCCTGCCCCCTCTGTAACCCTTCTGTGATCCAAACCTTCCTTGAAGATGAAGCCCATATAATAGCCAAATACAATTAATAAGAAAATGAAATAATAAAGATAAGTTTAAATATAAGAGATAAAATCCATGGAAACTTAAACACTGGAAATATAAAATTAAAGGATTCCGATATTCAAAAAATGGGAAAAAACAAAAAAATTTAAAAAAAATTTTTTTTTCTCTTTTTAACATTTTTCCTTTTATCACTGCATTATCGGGTGTCCAGTCTGTACTGTGGTACCTGCCCCCTCTCACTCCCCAGTGTCTCCTGAATTTTCAATTAATTTTCAATGAAGTTTTAGGTCACAGCAAAGTCACACAAAGAATAGTAGAGACTCCCATATACCTAACCTCTTTCCCCTTTCCTCACCCCATATTAAAACATTTTTTATGTGGATGATAGCATTGATATAACTTATATAGTGAGGCTTAGCAACTAAACATTGTCAATGGTTTACAGTAGAGTTTACAATTTAGATGGTACAGTTTAATAATTTTTGATGATAATTTCCATGTCCTGTGTCCATCACTGTAAGGTAATGATAAACATTTTCCCTGACCACTAAATACCCCATTTGATCTTTTCTGTTCCTTCCTCCCCATCCCCCTGGGGCACATGACACCCCCCTGTCTTGACTCATTTGATGACAAGATTCATAGATACATGCAACAAGAGGTCTTGACATGCTGATTGTCCTCCCCTATTAGGATCCACCCTTGCTCCTAAGAGACAGCCACCTGTCTGTTTCTGGGTGAATCGGTCCTCCCAAAGATGGGGGTCCATCTCTTTCCCACTCACCATGTGGGTCTCCACTCCCCAACACAACACATTATAATAGGATGAACGCTCACACACTCCCCAGAAACCTACTCCAGATGCACCCCTTCCTGAATGCCCCTCCAACCTACACCCTAAACCAGGGACACTACCTTGTCATACTGCCATAAGAGCATTTCCACTCCTGCACTCTCATCATCTATGATTTCTTTTAATTTGAATGTTTAGTAAGTCCTTCCATTGTCTCTAGGCTTTGGTTTTTGTGTTTTCTATAATCCCTTCTCTAGCTGAGATCAGGATGACTTTGGCCTCTTGTGTGCAGTGGAAAACTCTAAAACTGCACAATTCCTGTTACTGGACACTCTTTTCCCTTCTTTTTTTTTTTTTTTTTTT
>JAQZBX010111442.1:0-10283 GCA_029593785.1 Cabassous unicinctus
GTTGTAATACTTACAAAGACAAAGTAACAAAATGGCAGAAGAATGTCTGCATTATCAGTAATGACTTTAAATGTAAATGGATAAAGTGTATCCAGTCAAAAGGCAGAGATTGGCAGAGTAGATAAAAAAGCAAGAAGCAATTATATGCTGTCTGCAAGAGTATGGTGAAAATGAAAGGATGGAAAAATATATACCATGCAAGAAGTCACCAAAGGAGAGCTTGGGTATCTATATTAATATCAGATAAAATAGACTTTCATTCAGAAACAATTATACCCTTGTCATTATATACTGATAATAGGGACAATTCAACTAGAAGGTGCAACAATTATAAATATATATGCACCTAACAGCAGAGTCCCAAAATATAAAAAGCAAATACTGACAGATTTGGAAGGAATAATCTAAACCAACAAGACCTAACAGACCAATACAGAACACTTCACCAAACAGCAACAGAATCTACATTCTCCGTGAGTTCACATGGATCATTCTCCAAGATAGACCATGTATTAGTACACAAAACAAATCTTCATAAATTCAGAAATATTGAAATCATACAAATTATCTTCTCTGACTGAAACAAAATGAAGATAGAAATCAGTACCAGAAGAAGAAATGGAAAATTCACAAATATGTGAAAATTAAGCAGCAAAATCTTTAAAAATCAATGGTTTAGAGAGTGTTATATGTTCCCCATTATGAGATTTGCAATGATTAATAGGTCATAAGGCTATTCCTACATGCGTGGAGGCAGATCATCTCCTCCCGAGAATGAACAAAAGATTCATATCACAGTGGGAGTGGAGCAGATAAGGACCTTCACCCAGGTGCCAACAACCCCTCCCACATTCCAAGCCCATTACCTCCAAGCCATATATGGGAAGAATTTTCTTTTACAGCCCCTTATTGGCCTCAGGCTGTACTCAGTCTCTAAGCCCCTGCCCAGTGAACATGTTTCCTCACCTATTGATATACTGTATAAAGTCATATCCACCACCTTCCACAGGAGGGCTGAAGTCTCCCTTCAGACCCCCTGTGCTGGGGGAGCTTCTCAGTAGACTTCCTGCCTGCAATCATCAGACTCTGCATCCCAATGAGCTCCCCATTTTAATCCAACTTGTGCCAAAAAAAGTGGGTTTGGGTTTGCTGAGACTGACTGATTGGTGAGGAATCTCCACCATGCCACTTCCGAGAGCATCCATCCAACACCCGACACTGAATTATCCTGGTGGGTTTGTCAAGGATTTCTCTGCCAGAGGATCCTGCTCTCTCTCTCTCTCTCTTTCCCTGTCCAGGACAACCCACTGAAAACTGAAAATCCTAGCACTAGTTCAGTGATCCTCACTGACCCTAGGGGCCACAACAGCTGAGAGTCCCATATCTTTGTTGGAAGAGACCCCTTGGCTCTGGATATGTCTGGCTCCAAGTGCGGTTTCCTTGGAGATTTCTGACTGATTCGGGGACACATGCCTCACGCAGAATCTCTTACTGTTTTAAGAATCCTTAATCTCACCGCCACCTAAAATTGGGAATTTGACTTCGACGTCCTCAAAAACCACACCTCTAAGCTGTTTCCTTCACAACCTCAAAACGCTGTACCTGAAATAGACATTAGACACCCAAAATTCATTTTCTATTCGACCTCTGTGTGGCCGCAACACAAATTGGACAATGAAAGTCAATGGCTGAGGAACGGTACTTTTGATTTCCAATTTCTCTGAGCCTTAGAGAATTTCATCCAGCACAATAGCAAGTGGTCAGAAATTCCTTATGTTCAGGCATATTTTTTCCTTTGTAATCATCCCTCCCTCTATCAATCCTGTTCTTCTTACCAAATTCTTCTTTTACACCAAAAACATCCTCAAAAGCTTTCTTCTCCCTCTCCTTCCTCCCTGTCCTCATCATCACCACCTTCTGCCCCAACTTTCTCCCTTCCTCATACTGAAACTGAATTGATTTCAGAAACTGAATTGATACATATCAGGAAAACCTGTCAGAAACCACCTCAATCTGCATATTAAAGTGGTGATAGGGAGAAGATAACTTTGATTCCATTGGGAATTTTAGGTTTGCAGAAAATAATGAGGAAAATAGTTTTTCCTGCACTGCTAAAGTAAAATACCAATTAATTAATCTAATTATGGTAATTGTATGTTGTGAGAAATTTGCTTTGAGACAGTTCCCAAAATCATTTTATTAACTTATGTATGTAGGGTGTATAGGAGGCGTGTTTATTGTTAAAGAAAAAGACAGTAATTTTCTCTTAAGGTAAAACAACTGCTTCTAAGGAAACATTAAAATATAAAACAAAATCTGAATGAAAAGTGCAGAAGGTATGTGAAAAAAATTTTTTTAGTTAAAGTTGAGTAAAATTTATTGAGTCTATATATAAAGTTTTAAAAGCTGTAATATCAAATAGTATACTGATGCAAACTTCAAGCTTTGTTCTTCCTCTGTTAAAATAACAAAATTCTCCAAATCAGTGATCTATTTCAGCAAAGTTTGCAAAAAGTGTTTCTCCTGATTAATCAGTATACAAAAGGAAAATCTCTTTTATCAAAATAGCTTCTTATATTTTAACTTTATCATTTCCTTGGCTGTTTAATAAAAATAAACCTTATCACTTTTAAAAGAACATAATGTTTATATTAGTCAGCCAAAGAGGCAAAGGGGTGCTGATGCAAAATACCAGAAATCTATTGACTTTTACAAAGGGTATTTATATGGGGTAGAAGCTTACAGTTATCAGTACATAAAGCATAAGTAACTTCGTTTGCCAAAGTTTGTTGCCACGTGTTGGAGCAAAAAGGCTGCCGATGTCTGCCAAGAGTTCAGGCTTCTTGGGTTCCTCTCTTCCTGGGGCTTGCTTCTCTCTAGGCTCTGGCTTGCTTCTCTCCACAAGGCCAGTTTTAGACTATCAGACAAGCAGCTTGTCTCTTTTCCGGGGCCTTCTCTCCTCCTCACAACAAAGCTCCTCTGTGTGCTTAATTCCCTGGGCTCCAGCATTAAAACTCCAAACTCCCTTCTCTGCAGTGTGGTTTCTCTGTGTGTCTCCACCCACCAACAGGGCAGGAATGCAATGTCCTACTGACATAACCCTATCAAAGTCTTAATCATTATTTAATCAAGTAAAAGTAAAACCTCTGAATCCAATGCACTCTAATACACCCAGAGGAAAAGACCAGTTTACAAACAATCCAATATATGTTTTTGGAATTCATCAATAATATCAAACTGCTACCATGCTCAAGCCTGTGATCTCAGAGTCAGATCCTGAAAAAATATCTCTCATCTTGGGGAAAAGTGAAATAATTGAATAGTTGAGTTCATTTGCTATATTATAAGTTGAACGGAAAGTGTTTAACAGTGTTATGAAATTAAAAGTGACACTTTATCCCACTGTTAATCAAAGTTGTATCAGTAAAATACTCACATGAATACTTAATGAGTGTGTAAAATTCCTGAAAACCTATAAATGTTTTGGCATAATATTAGATAAAGTATTGTGTTCTTAATCATGGTTTTAATTATTGTTTGAAATGGTATGTGTCACAGAAACAACCTCTCCTAGAAATCAAGAGGCAGATGCTTTAGCTCATGTTCACCTGATTTGCCCCTCATCCACTAAAGAATCAGCTCTATGGCCGCAGAAAAAGTGGCCATTGAGGGCTGCCAGGGGTGGTATATAACAGCAGATAATCATGAGTTAAAGTAATACCACTGCTGTCTGAAACAGTCCCAAATATTGTAAGTTTGTTTCAAAAATGAATATCCAGTTATGTTACTATCACTTTGTTTTAAAATTTGCTACAATATCTCTTTAAGCAAGTCAAGTCAGCCTGCATTCACCTTCATGTGAGAAGGTCAACTGTGGATTTTTCAGTGCTTCCCCAAGGCTGTGTGCATACTCCAACCATCTGTCCTGGCCTGGGATTCTGGCTGTGCAGTAAAGCCTGAGGCTGTAGCCCTTTTGATGATATTATGTTAACAAGTAATCCTTTTTTTTTTTTCAGAAATAAGAGAAACATCAAAGACAATGGTATCTTATCCTAAGAGCCTGGGATGACCAAATATGTGGGACAAGCTACAAAGTCCTGGCCAACAAATTCTTAAATGGTGTTTAGTTTAGTAAAAACAAAACAAAACTGAACCCTCCACTGTAATTGATAAAGTATAGTGTTTTCTCATATTAAAAGAGTTTATAATATTGTTGAGGTACTGAAAACTGTTCATCCCTCATTTAGCTTAAATATTAAAACTATTATATGTCTCTCAACAATACATTAGAGGACCTGGATTTAATAGACATATACAGTACACTACACCCAAATACAGCAGGATTTACGTTCTTCTCCAGTGCACATGGATCATACTCCAAGATAGACCAGATGCTAGGCCACAGAACAACTCTCAATGAATTCAGAAAGATTGAGATTTTACAAAGTAATTTCTCTGACCACAATGGAATGAAAGTGGAAAACACTACGGGCCAGAGAAACAGGTTAAGCACAAGGATATGGAAGTTAAACAACACACTCATAGACAAACAGTGAGTCAAGGAGAAATCTCAAAAGAAATCAGCAACTACCTTGAAACTAATGAAAATGACAACACAGCATATCAAAATCTATGGGATGCAGCGAAAGCAGTCCTGAGAGGGAAGTTCATAGCGATAAATTCATATATTAAAAAAGGAGAAAGAGCTAAAATTGAAGACCTAACTGCACACTTAGAAGAATTGGAAAAACAACAGACTAAACCAAAAGGAAGTAGAAAGAATGAAATAACAAAGATTAGAGTAGAACTAAATGAAATAGACAATAAGAAAGCAGTAGAAACAATAAACAAAACGAAAAGCTGGTTGTTTGAGAATATCAATAAAATTGAGAAACCCTTAGCCAGACTAACAAAGAAAAAGAGAGAACAGATTCAAATACACAAAATAAGGAATGAGCAAGGGGATATCACTACTGACCCCACAGAAATAAAGAGTATCATAAGAGGATACTTTGAAAAATTATATGCCAACAAGAGTGATAATTTAGAGGAAATGAACAAGTTTCTAGAAACTCACAAACAGCCTACATTGATGAAAGAAGAAATTGATGAACTCAACAGTCCAATTACAAGTAAAGAGATAGACTCTGTCATCAAAAACCTCCCAACTAAGAGGATCCCAGGACCAGAGGGCTTCACAGCTGCATTCTACCAAACATTCTGGAAAGAGATAAGACCAATTCTGCTTAAGCTCTTCCAAAAAATAGATGTAGAAGGAATATTGCATAACTCATTCTACAATGCTAAAATTACCCTAATACCAAAACCAAACAAAGATACCACAAGAAAGAAAATAACAGACCAATTTCTCTAATGAACCAAGATGCTAAAATCCTCAATAAAATGCTTGCTAATCACATTCAACAACATATCAAAAGGATTATACACCATGACCAAGTGGGTTTCATCCCGGGTATGCAAGTATGGTTCAATATAAGAAAATCAATCAATGTAATAGACCACATAAACAAATTAAAAGAAAAAAATCACATGATCATCTCTATAGATGCAGAAAAAGCATTCGACAAAATACAGCACACTTTCCTGATAAAAATACTACAAAAGATAGGAACAGAAGGAAACTTTCTGAATATGATAAAGGGTATATATGAAGAACCCAAAGCCAACATCATTTTCACTGGTGAAATCTTAAAGCCTTCCATCTGAGATCGGGAACAAGACAAGGATGCCCACTATCGCCACTCCTATTTAAAATTGTCTTAGAAGTAGTTACCTGAGCACTGAGGCGATAAAAGGACATAAAGGGCATCCAGATTGGAAAGGAAGAATTAAAATTTCATTATTTGCAGATGACATGATCCTATACATAGAAAGCCCTGAGAAATCTACAACAAAGCTTCTAGAACTTATAAAGGAGTTGAGTAATGTTGCAGGCTACAAGATCAATGCTCAAAAATCAGTAGCATTTCTGTACACCAATAATGAGCAATCAGAGGAGGAAATCAAGAAAAAAATACCATTTACAATAGTAATTAAAAGAAACAAATATGTAGGAATAAATTTAACTAAAGATGTAAAGGACTTACATACAGAAAACTACAAATCACTCTTAAAGGAAATCAAAGAAGACTTAAATAAATGGAAAAATATTCCCTGTTCATGGATAGGAAGACTAAATATCATCAAGATGTCTATCCTAACCAAACAAATCTACAGATATACTGCAATCCCAATAAAAATCAACACTTTATTATATAAGGAACTGGAAAAAATAACCACAAAATATATTTGGAGAGGTAAGAGGCCCCGAATTGCCAAAGACATATTGAAAAAGAAAAATGAAGTTTGAGGTATCACGTTACCCGACTTTAAATCATACTACAAAGCTACAGTGATCAAAACTGCATGGTATTGGCACAAGGATAGATCTCCTGACCAATGGAACCAAATAGAGAGTTCTGATATAGATCCTCGCATATACCATCATCTGATATTCGGCAAGACCACCAAGCTCAGTCAATTGGAAGAGAATGGCCACTTTAACAACTGGTGCTTGGAGAACTGGATAGCCATATCCAAAAAATGAGAGAAGAATGCCACCTCACACCTTATACAAAAGTCAACTCCAGATGGATCAAAGATTTAAATATAAGAGCCAACACCATAATGACCTTGGAAAATAATGTAGGGATGCATCTACAGGACCTTGTAATAGGAAATGGTTTCCTGAACTTCACAGCCAAAGCATGAGCAGCAAGAGAAAAAATAGGTAAATGGGATTTCACCAAAATTAAATCTTCTGTACCTCAAAGGATGTTATTAAGAAAATAAAAAGGCAGTCTAACAATGTGAGAAAATATTTGGCAATCATATATCTGATAGGAGCCTAATATCCTGCATATATAAAGAAATCCTACACCTCGAAAATAAAAAGACAAACAACCCATTTAAAAAATATGCAAGTCACCTGAAAAGACACTTCTCCAAGAAATACAAATGGCTAAAAAGCACAAGAAAAAATCCTCGACATCATTAGTTATTAGGGAAATGCAAATCAAAAGCACAATGGGATACCGTCTTAAACCCATCAGAATGGCAGCTATTAAAAAAACAGCAGAATATAAGTGTTGGAGAGGTTGTGGAGGAATAGGAACCCTCATCCACTGCTGGTGGTATGGGGGAATGGTCCAGCCACTATGGAGTACAGCTTGGTGATTCCTCAGAAAACTAACAATAGATCTTCTATATGATCCAACAATTCCACTACTGGGTATAAACCCAGAATAATTGAAAGCAAAGACACAAAGAGATATATGCACACCAATGTTCATAGCAGCATTGTTCACAATTGCCAAAAGTTGGAATCAGCCCCGGTGCCCATCAACAGATGAATGGATAAGCAAAATGTGGTACATACATACAACAGAATATTACTCAGCTGTTAGAAGGAATAAAGTGCTAACACATGGAATAACATGGATGAATCTTGAAGACATTATATTGAGTGGAGCAAGCCAGCCATTGAAGGATGAACAGTTTATGAACTCATTGATTTGAATTGAGGAAAGTTAACAGTTTCTGAGAACCACTGACTGAAAGATAGGTTAACATGTGAGAGAGAGAGAAGGGTAGGTTGCGAGCCATTGCCCATATGGACATAATCTATGGTATATTGATAGAGTATAGTTACATATTGAAGGATAGGACAGGTGGGTAGCAATTTTACAGGGTTTGGTGGTGCAGGGTTAACTGGTGGGTAGATTAGGAAGGGCATGTTAGAATACCTAGGTCATGTAACTATGAATCTTGTCATCCCATGAGCCAAGACAGGGGAGAGTCATTTGACCCAAGAGGTGGAGAGGAAGGAACAGAAAAGATCAAATGGGGTATTTATTGATCATGGGAAATATTCTTCATTACCTTACATTAATGGACACAGGACATGGTAAATATCATCAAAAATTATTAAACTGTACAGTCTAAATTGTAAACTATACTGTAAACCACTGACAATGTTTAGTTGCTATATTTTACTATATGTATAACAGTTGTAACCAAACTAACGTCGATAAAAAAAAAAATTTTAATATGTGGTGGGGAAGGGGTAGGGGGGTTGGGTATGTGGGAGTCTCTAGTATTCCGTGTGTGACTTTGCTGTGTCCTAAACCTTCTTTTAAAATTAAATCAAAATTTGGGAGACACTGGGGAATGAGAGGGGGAAGGTGTCATGGTACACTGGACATCCGATAATACACTGATAAAAGGAAAAAAGAATAATTTCTTTTAAATAAGGTTTTTTTTTCCCCCAATTTTTTGAATGTCCCAATCTGCTAATTATATTTTATTTTAAGTTTAGTTTCTTTTTTTTTCTTCTGAGTTTCCTTGTACTTATCTCTTGCATTTAAGCTTATCATTATTATTTCTTTTTCCTATTAATTGTGTTTCGTTATTATATGGGCTTCATGTTCAAGGAAGGTTTAGATCACAGTAGGGTTACAAGCAGAGCTGCAGAGGATCATTGGTGGGGAGTGTCTGGGATGGGGGATTAATTGGAGTAAGTCCATCTGAATATACATGAAAGAAATACAAAATTCTTCAAATGATCAAGGGAAGGGGCATGGTCACAGTTGGTAGACAATTACTCAATAAATGAGGGAATCTGAATTCCCAGCCTGGAGAGCTCTGCCACATTCCCAAAGGGAACAGCAGCAGTCCCCTGAGTGCAGAGGCAGTGTTTGGCAAAAGAGGATGGCTCACTTATGGGTTCTTGTTATTGAGGACTAGCCTCATGAGTATTTGCTCCTCTAATTCAAACTTAGCCTACTGTTGTGGGGTGCCTAAGGGTTGCCACCTGAGAGTCTCCTTGTTCCTCAAATATGTACTCTCTCTGCGCCAAACTCAGCAAGTGAAAGCATTACCTTACCCCCAACGTGGGACATGACTCCCGGGATGAGCCTCCCTGGCAACGAGGGATTAATACCAAGTGTCTACTGGCAATATGATTGGAAAAAGACCTTGAATAAATGGGGGGAAAGGTAAAGAGAAATGAGTTCACATCGCTAAGAGACTTCAAAGAGAGTCGGGAGGTCATCCCAGAGGTAATGCTTACGCACACCTCAGTAGGATCTCATAGAACACCAAAGTGGATATCACCCCACACAGAGGGACCCCTGAGGGCTCTGGGGTCACCCAGGTCCTATATAAGTGGGGATAGCCCCAGAGACTAATGCCTAATTAGTTGGCTGTTCATTGGAATCTGTGCTCCTGAGAGTGACAGAGTTGGACTCAAATAAGTCCTCCCTGCACATGGTCCATCAGTCCCTTCTATTCAAACCTATATGTGATGCTGGAGTTGTTAGGTCTACTTCCAGAGACTGAAGCCTCTGAACTACCTATGTTCCAACTGTGCCTGAAATCTCAGTGGAGCTGCAACTCCTACCCTACAGCTCAATGGACTCTTCCAAGTCACCTGGCGAGGAGACGACAATGGGCAACGGCCATCCCAGGGAATGGAGAGGGCCTGCAGCTGCAGGCAGGAAAATCCCATCCACCATATCCACGGGATATAAGCCCTCTCTCTCTTGGAGGTGCAGTGGACATCATCATCCCAGTCCCCTCAGGACTGGGGGAGGTGCTATGGACTAGAGTGGACTTGGTGGTGTTCTTTGTAGACATATTGTGATTCAAGCAATGGAAGAAATTGTAACAGTGAGGTGGAGCTGGTGGCCACTGGACATTTTTGAGTCAGGGAGGGGAGGGACAGTTGAAATACAAGGGCTTTTTTGGGACTTGGGGCTTGTCCTGAGTGGCATTGCGGCGATGAATGTAGGCCATTTTGCATTAGCATATACCATGCAGAACTGTGTGGGAGAGAGTGTGGTCTATGATGTGAACTGTGGTCTATGCTCGGTGGCAAGGCCCCAGGATGTGTATATCCATTGCGGGTGTTGTGCCACACTGATGAAGGATGATGGTGTGGAATGTTGTGGGAGGTGTGGGAGGTGGGGAGCATGGGAATCCCTTTAATTTCTGAGTAATATTTTGGCAATCTAAGCAACTTTAAATATATATATATATATTTATAATATCACTTGTGTAAGCAAATGAACATATATGCATATGTTATATATCATTTTATAAATATTGGCATGTATTGTGAAAAATATGATTTTTTCCCCCCAAAAAAAAACAAAACTATTATATGTGTTAATCAGAAAAGCTGTGCATGGAAAGGACAACCCTCCCCCCAGCAGGCTGTTTTT
>JAQZBX010111443.1:0-10283 GCA_029593785.1 Cabassous unicinctus
GAAAATCACACTAGAGAGAAGCCATACAAATATCATGTTTGTGAGAAAGTCTTCAATAAATCTGTGCTTAGGCAACATAAGAACACTCACACAGGAGAAAAACCTTATGAATATTGTTTATGTGGGAAATCCTTCAGTCAACATTTTACTCTCAGACAACGTTAGATGATGCACACTGGAGAGAAAACTTATGAATTCCATCTATGTGGTAGAGACTTCTGTCAGATTTCTAACTTTAAAAACATGAAAGAACACACAATATAAATGTAATGAATATGGAATAGGGAAGAATATGAAACTTCTCCAAGTCAATACTTGCAAAAATACGTGAAGTAAATCTGATCCTGTAATTTGTCTAATATGATTCAGATTCTAAATTTTATGAAACATTAAACTAAATTATGACTGCAGTGAATCTGAAAATAACATTGAATGTTAACTAAATGATGGACAATGCAAAATGATGTACTGTAACTAGGCTTAATATATATGTGCATAGCAGTAATTAATGGAACATGAAAAATAGATAAATTAATAATGTCTGATGGTGAACATATTTTCACATTTTAATGTCACTTTTGCTATTTTATGTTATGTAGGATGTAAATTAATTTAAATATGAAAGGGAAAATAATGTTGTCCTACCTGGAATAATATGGGCACCTGGGAATGAAACCATTGCTCAATACATATTGAGGAAATGTGATATTCACTGCAATTAAAAATAGTTGCCAACTGACTTGTGGCAAAAAATACAGAGAAATCTCAGGGGATGAAAGGGTAGAACATCATTGCAGTTATGAGTCAGTTCTCATTTTCAAAATGCCTTAGAATTGATAAGGTGTACATACCATCATTCATTAATTCATTCAATTAGTACTAATATTTGTTGATTCATTTGGCTTATTTTCCCTCCAAATACCCAGTCTTTGAGCAGAATAAATGGTACTAATATTTCAATGCCTTAGAGGAAGAAACAGTTTCACAGGAAGTAGGCCCATCTTGAAAGTATATCTGCATGAAGATTAGCTAGGTTAATGGCAGAAACTATATAATAGCTTTTGGATCATTTTCAGGTCATTTATTTCAATATCACATATTTATTAAGTGTTTCAAATATTCCAGAACATGAGTTTTCTGGGGATTAATTGGTAAAATATACAAGGTTCCCAACTTCACTGCTCTTATGTCCTAGTAGAAATGAAACCAAAATAAACAATAAAATAAATTGTGTGACATTCAATCATGACCTAGGATTCTGGAAACAACCCTGCTCAGAGTAAATACTGTAGGCTTTGAAGATGGTGGAAAGGACCAAATCCCAGGGAATACTGAAATCTACCAGAGGCTGAAAAAGTCTAAAGCAATGAAGTTTGCAGGCTGGAATAGACAATAAAATGGATTCTCCCTTATATTCTCCAGATGGAGTGTATTCCTCTTGACTGAAACCTTGATCTCAGGCCAAACCAATTTGGACTCATGGTTGCCAGAATTGTAACACAATAAATTCTAATTTAAAAATGAAGTAGTCCTTATAAAACCTTGATTATTTTATTATTTTTAATCTCATCCATTGTGTCTTTCATTCCCATAAGCTATGTGACTTTTATTGCAGGCTTTCATATTGTTCCTTATGTTTAGCAAATGTCTTCTTAATATCCTTTATTTCTTTAGTCATATTTTGTTTCAACCCCTTGAATTGGTTTAGGATTTTTTTTTTATTATCATTCATTAGACATCTTTAATCCTGTATATCATCAGGATTTTTGGTTTGTTCCTTTAGTTGAGCCATAGCTTACATTTCTTATGTTGAATTGCAACTTTTGCTGGTGTCTAGGTATTTGAATATGTTAGTGAATTTATGCTGATGTTCCATTTCTCTCTCTTGCCCAATGATTTTGTTTCAGAAATCTTTTTTTATTTTTATTTTTTAAAGATACTTAGATTACATAAATTTTACACAAAAAATATAGGGATTCTGATACGCCCCACCTCTCACACCTCCCACAACCTCCTATAAACATCCTTCATTAATGTTACACATTAATTGCAATTGATATACACATCCTGGGGTTTTGCCATGAAGTATGGACCATAGTTCACACTGTAGACCACACTCTCTTCCACAAAGTTCTCCATGTTATATGATGATATAAAATGGCCTGTATCTGTCATTGCAATGTCAATCAGGACAATTCCCAAGTCCTGAAAAAGCCCCTGTATTACAGCTGCTTTTCCATCTCCCTGCCCCCAGAGCTTCCAGTGGCCACTGGATCCACATCAATGTTGTAATGTCGTCCATTGTTATTCTAAGTCTTTAAACTTGCCCAGATTATGTTATCAAAATAGATCCAGGGACTCACAACTCCGGTGTAGATCTTCCTCCAGGAGTTTCGTATAAGAGACATGTATAAGCATTTTTTTTTCTTTGCAGTTTCCTGGCCAGGTGGCAGATGGTGCTCATATTCAAATATTTCCAAGGAGATGATTATTTCAACATCCAGTTTCAAATGATTCTTTTCTGGTCAGAGTCATGAATCAAATGGGTTCTTCTGTTCAAATTAGCTGAATGGAAACTGTTCTCTGACACACCTCTGACACACCTTACCCCTTCTCAGGGAGGAAGACTTCTGTTCTCCTCTCTGTTGCCTGCAGTGTGCCACAGGTTTTATCCAGGCTGATGGCCTTGAGAGTGGGTGTTGGTACCATTTCCAAGCCCAACGGTTAGTAACTCACTCAGTTTTCATTTTGCCTTCTTCACCTCTCTGTCCCTCACCCTCCTGTTGATTATGCAGCATGCTCCTGGAGTTGCAGAGTCTAAAAGCAGGTCGCTTGGACAGCCTTTTGCTCTTCCTCTGCTGTTTTTGAAAGAGATGAGCTGTGCTTACCTATTCAGATGTCATCTTCCTGGAAGTCCCTCTTTCTTATTTTATAAGCATTAAAGGCTATAAATTTCAGGACTCTCTTCACTGTATCACATAAATTTTGATAAGTTGTGTCCTTTTTCTCATTCAACTTGAAATATTTACTGATTTCTCTTGCAATTCTATCTTTTACCCACTTATTGTTTCAGTGGATTTTAATCTCCATATTTTTTTTAACTTTCCCATTTTCTATTATTAATTTCCAGCTCCATTTCATTATGATCAGAAATTTGCTTTGTATAGCTTCACTCTATTTTTAATTTATTGAGATCAGACTTATGATCCAACATATGGCCTATACTGGAGAAAGATAAATGAACACTTAAGAAGATATTTTTAACAGAATTTGAGGGTATGTCTCATTAAAATGTGTAAATGGTGTTGTGACTTTTCAGATAGCTACAGAGATTTGTTTCCTCCCTTGCTTTTGTCCTTTGTTGAAGGCACACATGAATAAAGAGGGGATCCTACGATTCGCTCAGCATAATTGAGATGCTTCAAACCCTTCCCCAACTATGCCCTGCAGGTCAGGTCCTCAGTGGGCACAGAAACTGAGAAGGAGCTGGCCCTCTACTAGGGAGCCTTCAGTCAATGTTCAGGTTGATTTGATGCAAGTGTTGATCATGCAACTCTTCAGGGACCGAGTGAGCCATTCAGGATGGGAAACAAGTATATGTGACAGGGTGACACAGAGGCCATTAGTCAAAAGTGGACAGGCAGAAAGGGCCTCCAATATTCATATCTGTTCACAGATATCTGTGCACTTTTTAAACAGATGAGAGGGGATGTTTGAAAAGCCTTGTAGGTTCACCCATGCCCTCAGTGGCTTCTTAGCCCAGTACTAGACTTAAAGTGTACTATCAGAATGGAATTCTTAAAAAAAATCACTGACTCTTTTGCATAAGCCAAGCTTAAATGGCCACAATGTTCACTGCCCTTAGGTAGAGAACTCAGACCTACAGATGCTGAATCCCTATGCAACTTCAGTCCAGCTCTTTCCCGTCCTGTGGTCCAACAGTCACATCCCAGGCCCCTGCTTTTTGCCATGAACCAATATAACCCCTTCCCATCAGGAATCAGATTCAGCTGGGATCCTGGTGCACCTCCTGGTGGAACCTGAACAAAGCGGTGACCTTCAACCCTCCAGGCGCAGGTGGAACCACAGGCCAGCACATGACTGCCTTGGCCAGCTGGATTTTCTTGTTTTGTCAAGTAGCCTCAGGTAAAAAGAGAGAATTCCACCAAAGACTAAGTTAGATGAACTCTTCCCATAAATGTGGGTCTCTGATGGGTGACTCTAAATGCACTCTCAGCCAATGGTATCACAAGGATGCAATAATATATCCATCCTCTACCGCAATGGCATGCACTAGTGTTTTGCTAAGGAAGAGGCAGAAATGCTAAATTCTATGCAAAGGCAACTTTATTTAATCAAATGAGTTTGTGGTTATATCAAATGATTAAAACAAGCAATCACAAAAGAAAATAATCATTTAAAGATATAAGAAAGAATGAAAATACATACAACCACTCACCAAATCAAGGGGAAACACAACATCTGGTCTCTCATGAGGCTGGGAAGTCCCTTTCAACAGCTGGCCAGAGTCCTGATTGGAAAAATGGTCCCAGGCAGAGGGTTCTCTTCTCGGTGATACTTCAGCTGGCAGCTTATGGACTGTCCTCTTTTAAGGGCTTCTGAACCTCAGAAATCTAATGAGTCTTGCAACTTGTGAGGAATGACCTCATGAAAAGTAACCAAATCCATCCAGCAGGGGGGTAGACAGCCTTCCTCAGGAGAGACACAGTTTCTTTAAGGGTCTTTTGTTTTTTTCTGTTTATGGTACACTAACCTGGAACATGAAGGTTTCAATAGACATTAGCTTTAACTTGATATTAACTTTACAGGGGATACAAACAGGATGTGCAAGTATAAAATCTGGCCACTTGCTCCTTCTAAACATTTGTTTTTAATTACCAGGTGGTGGAGTTGCCTGCATAGCAGCATTACAACATTCCAAAGGACAAAGGACAAGTTAATCATTCACAATTCTAGGCTGAAACAACAGAGACTATTGATTAGAAAGTTAGGAATTCACAATTATTAATAATTTCTTATAGTATATCAACTAGATTATTAAATCTTTCCACACATTTTCTCCATTCTCAAGAGACTCCCGGTCATGTGGATGAAACTTGTTGGACATCATTGCATTCTTCCAGGCCCTGGACTAGCCTTGGGACTTGGCATTTGTCTTTGAAGGAAAACTATAGCCATACCTGTGCTTCATTTAACAAAATGTATCCAGCAACAGCTGTGCCATCTAAAAAAGGGACTGGGTTTTAAGATCCAGGGTTTGTACTCAACTTTTTGGCTGTCCTGAAAAGGCCAACCTGGTAGAGCTGAGCCTTGCTTGGTGTCTGGGTGATACTTGGAGCCATCAGGAAAGAAGGGAATAACTAAGAAGCACCCACAATTGCCAATTCAGAATTGCTTCAACATTGATCTGGCTCTCACCTTTATAGGTGTACCCAAGGTATGATGATCTAGACACTTAACATGTTTGGCTCAGTTGTCAGATAATCTCTCAGGATTCATGGGGATAATTATGACTGAATTTCTAAAGTTATCATCCAAGACAGTGGACTTCATAATCACACAGCTTCAGACACCACCTTGGCCAGTTTTGAATTTTATAATTTTCCCTACCTTAGTGCTGATGCTATTCCATAGTTTCACCTGGAAAACCACAGGTTACTAATTGGTAGTCAAAAGAAAACTCAAGATGAGAAGTAGAAATTATTTCCTGTTTGTTTAAATTTGGGGAAAGGAAGAAACTGTGCTAGGTCAGCAAAGGGTCCTTGTAAATAAAATAGTTAAGGACACCTTCATTTTAGAGGTTGTTGCAATGTCCTCTGAAAGTATCTTCAGCCCTCAGTCACAGGAGAGCTGATAGGATGTCTCAGCTCTTTTCCCAGATTAATGATGCTGAAATATATGTCTATTCTGTGAAAGAATGACTTAGATGTTTATTTCAGTAAGCCAGATAAAGTACTTTGACCCTTCAAGCTTCTTCCACATAAAATATACTAGTGACTCTGTAAGATTTTTTATTTCAATGACTACTGAGATAGACTACATTTCATTTAAGTTAATGCAAGAAATGAAAGAAAAAACAAACACACAACTACCAGGGTATAATAAAAATGGGAATTTAATGTAGTATTTAGGTTTAATGTTTGTTATTAACAACAAATACGTATTACCCCTTGCCAAATAATAAAGTTTTCTTTTTGCCTTTTATACAGAAATTCAATCACCCCTCCCCTCAAGTTCTCCATGCCACTAAATTCTGGCACTTTTCTCTCCAAGCTCAGCAATCAAAGATTCATGCTAATTTCCGAAGTCTGAGGGGCCCTGGAATACCCCTGCCACCCCCCTGGTATCCCTGTTCTAGATACTCCAAGGACATTGACTTGGAATCTCAAACCTCATTTACAAATGGGAAAATAAGTTTTCCAAGATTTGTGAGTCTGTTGCCCAACAGACTGTGGTTTATCCCTAAATAGTAACAAAAACCTTATGAAGTTTATCTGTAGAATGTGGGTTCCTTGTTACCAATGCCCCAAGTTATGTTGTGTTATATCTCCAAGGAATTGATGTCACTTCATAGGTTACCTTTATCTGTGCTCTTTCTTTGGATAAAACATGTCCTAAGTCTTCTTCAGCTCCTGAATCTTCATCGTCCATTCCCATGTCATCTACTTAAGTCTATAATTACACAAACACAATCGTCCCCATACTCTCACAGGAAGGCTTGAGAAATTTAGGACACCACATTTGAGAAAGAAGTGGGTAAAGACCCAGCTCTACTTAAACCATTTCTGTGAGCCTGGTCAAGTCATTGTGTCCCTTGGATTTCCCCAGTCTCTCCACCTGAACCTTGGGTGCATTCTAGCACTTTCTTCCAGGGACTTTATCAGGTGTATATTAAAAAAAAACTATAAAACTCCAAAGCTGGTGTCACCTATACATAATGCATGAACTTAAAATAGAAAGATTACCGCAAATAAGGAAGATAACATGTGCGAACCCACCTTGGAATACATATTCTTGTGCAATCCCCTCCTCTTGGATGTAACCTGGATTTAGCCACTCACTTCTAATCAATATGAATGGCCAAAATGACTGAATGTCATTCTCAATATTTACTAAAATTCTCATATTGCTCATTAACTCTTTTCCAGATATATGTGAGTTCTTTCTCTGTATTTTCCTTCATCTTCTTGACCATTTTTAAAAAGGCTTCATTTTATTTGACAAGACTCTTGTTTTTTCATTGGTGTTTTCTGGATTTTTATCCTCTTCCTTTTATAGGTCATGATTTCATGCATCTCTGGTTGTCCTGTATTCCCTTAAGTGCACTGTAGTTTTTATTATTTGAAAACATGAATTATAAGCTTTTGTGATTTATGAGTGTGTGTTTAAATCTAAATACAAATGAATCAACATAGGCTTGATTTGGAAGGAAATCTCCCAAATAAATTATTACCATGGCCTTTTGCTTGAAATACCAACAACATTTCTGTCCTGAAATGTTTTCAACATCTATACAGTCTCTATAAGCTTGTTCAGGGTGGAAACACTTATGTGCTCCCACTTTTGCACAAGAGAATGAGAACTGCCCTCCCCCTCAATATGAGTTGACTGCACATGGAGAGGAATGTGTTGATGTGTCCTAGAACAAGAACACAGCTTCTGATGTAGATGTATCCATCTATCCCATCCTGCAGCCATTTCACATGAAGATTATTTACCAGCAGAGGCCTGACAACACTTGGTTACTGTACTGGACTTGGTATTCCACAGAGAGTTTCTGAGCTTAGATAGAAGGTGGTCAAAGCAATTTAGTGCAGATTCCCAGAAGAGGCTCTAGCTGTGCTCTGTTAGTTTCTTGTGCACCAGGAGCACGACTGACCACTGGAAATGAAATCTCTTGCCTTTGTCCCAAAATACAGTACTGGACCTTAATTACTACATTAAAACAGATATTAAAACTAGAATCTCCTGTAAAATTAGAGCTGGTGAGAAAGACTCAGACTTCTCTCAGAAATTTTTCTACTACCCTATCAGTTGGCTGTAAGTTTAGAACTGCAGGATATTGAAGAATTTCAAGAGTCATTAACTTCTCCTTACCCAAAAAACAACTGGAAACTATTTGAGAATCATATACAAGGAGGCGGTCATTTTCCTTTTTATCTTCCTTGGGGATGACTAAGTTAAGGTGTGCTAAAATGTGCTGATATTTTAGAGGTTATAGTTCCAGTGCAAGTCTGGAAAGGTAAGGCCCAAGGCCTTACAGAAGAATGTTTTCTCCCTTCAGACCCTAAGTATGAGTCCAACAGACTTCTACAAGACCACTCTGCAATATATGACTGTGGCGGTTTTATGAATCCAAAAAGGAGAAATATTATGTTCGTAAATGAATCTATTCCTCTGGATATAAATTCATTTGAGTTTCCTTTGATTAGATTACCTGTTAAGACTGTGCTTGGGCCTTTTTTATTTGACTATGTCAGTTAAGTTATGCCTCAGTTTGAGTCCACACTCCCTTGCTGGAGCTGTTATAAATGGACACTCACAAAGACATGCAGAGAGAGAGAGAGAGATGTGTCATTTTTTATCTTACCATGTGACAGAAAGAAGGTTCAAACACCTGAGGTCCCAGGGAAAGATGAACCATTCACCTGACATATTACAGCTGATGCTGTGAAGAGAGCAGAACATTTGAGACTGATTTAGAAGGCCCAGAAAGAAACAAATCCTACATCAGGAGAAAGAGAAATATAGGATCACTTATGTATGAAGTCTCAGAAGACTGGAATCACAGACATCAAGAAGATGAGGAAGGACAGAGGGAAATAGGGACCAGGCATAGATCACCCACCATCTTGCCTGAACACATGGCACCTGACTTTGGTGAGAAAGCACCTCTTATGTTGCCTTGAGTTACGCTTTCCATAGCCTTGGTATTGTAAGCTTTTATCCCAAATATATACCCTTTATAAAAGACAACAGATTTCTGATACTTTGCATATGCACCCCTTTGGAAGCCTAATACAATTATGGTTTTTATCATTAGGGCTGCTATTAAAAACTACCACAGACTTGGAATTGTAAAACAATAGGCCAGCTCTAAGTTGTTTTAAAAATTGGGCTAAAAGTGGTAACAGCACAGGTATTACTCTGTGTTCTTGACTTTGTTCCTGCACTTTCCTCACAAGAGCCTCTGAATCAAGTTCCATTTTCCTCTTCTTTATGTATGTGTAAAAGGGTCAAAAATAGTTAAGGTACATACTAGCTAAAGATAATGATGGCCAGTGACAGGGGAAACCAAACTCAGGCAGTCCACCTTCAAAGCAACTTGAAGACAACATTTTGTTTATGCTGAACATCCAGTGAAATTTCTGTGAGGCATACAAGGATATTTGTGATCAGATGACCACCCTCTATTTTGCTGGGAATAAACATCACTCTAAATTTGAAAAATTTATGAGTATGGGATTTTTCCTTTGGAGGAACTGAATCATTCTAAAATTGACTGAGGTGATGACAGCACAAAACTGTGATGAATATGAGAGCCACTTAATGTACACTTTGAATGGATCCTACAAGCATGGGACTGTATAACACAATGAATACTGTGGTTGAAGATGAACTGTGGTTAACAGAACAAATATGAGAACATTCTCTCATGAACTAAAACAAGTATATAACACTAATACAGGGTGTCATTAACTGGGTGGGTTGGCGGGACAATAAACCAAATTTAAGATATTGACTATAGTTAGTAGTAATGTTTTGATGATGCTCTTTCATAGTGTGTGAAATTGTTTCATAGATTGCAAATTGGTGGTGGTGGGGTAATGTACGGGAGCCCTGTATGATGATATGCATGCTTGTTTTGTTATTTCACAACTTATATTATACACTTATGTTTATGGATGTTCATGTATGAATGATAAACTTCAATTTTAAAAAAGTTTTAAAAAATGTTACTTTGTGTCAAAATAATGGACAAAAGCAGAAAAATACTCATTGCTTCTGGGGACTAAATTGGACAAAGAGAAGAAACATTTGTCACACTAATGGATAATATGTAAAAAGAGGTTTTTTGAGGGTTGTTTATTATAACCATGGAAATCCCCAAAGACTGTACAGGGCAGGGCTTCTGAGGTGTGTGTTCTAAAGCAGTGAGTTAGGGCCCACAAACTCCCGGTGCCTAATCAGTCCAATAGGGCCTCTGCAAACCCAGCAGGTATTTGCAGACTGACATGGGGTCACTGAGTTCCAGGCCTTCT
>JAQZBX010111444.1:0-10283 GCA_029593785.1 Cabassous unicinctus
ACACACCCCATACTGTGAAGTAAGGAAAGCTCCGTCTAAGGAAGAGATGGCCAGAGCGTCATCCAACCAAAGAGATCAAAATGGTTCTGGAAACGTCAGTGGTGGTGGTGGAGATGGTTTTGGTGGGAATGACAACTTTGATTGAGAGGAAACGTCAGTGGTCATGGTGTAGGTGGCAGCTGAGGGGGTGGTAGATATGGTGACGGTGGGCAAGACCATAGTGGATTTGGTGATGATGGTAGCTATGGAGGAGATAGCCCTAGTTATGCAGGAGGAAGCAGAGGCTATGGAAGTGGTGGTGTCCAGGGTTAGGACACGAGGGCAGTGGCTATGGCGGGAGTGGCAGCTATAACAGCTGTAACAGAGGAGGCAGAGGCGGCTTTGGTGGTGGTAGTGGAAGCAATTTTGGAGGTGGAGGAAGCTACAATGATTTTGGCAATTACAACAATTGATCTTCAAATTTTGGACTCATGACGGAGGAAAGTTTGAAGGCAGAAACTCTGGCTCTTATTATGATGGAGGCCAGTATTTTGCCAAATCACATCAAGGTAGACATGGCAGTTCAGCAGTAGCAGTAGCTATGGCAGTGGCAGAAGGTTTTAATTACTGCCAGGAAAAAAAAGCTTAGCAGGAGAGGAGAGCCAGAGAAGTGAAAGGAAGCTACAGGTTACAAGAGATTTCTGAACTCAGCCAAGCACAGTAGTAGCAGGGCCTCACTGATACAAAGAAGAAATGTTTTAGACTATACTCATGTGTATGGGCAAAAAACTCAAGGACTGTATTTGTGACTAACTGTCGAACAGGTTATTTTAGTTTCTGTTCTGTGGAAAGTATAAAGCATTACAAAAAAAGGGTTTTAATGTAGAGGTTTTTGTTTTTTTTTTGCACTTATGCTGCTGATTGCTAAATAAAATAGTCTGATCATTACACTGAAAAAATGTCTTTTTTTAATTATCATAGTTAAAAATCACATCATCTAAATTCAATATTTAGATGTTGCAATCCTAGCACAAAAACAATTACAAAATGACATGTATGAGACCATTAAGGAAATTTGAAAATTACTGGATGATAGTCAGGAACCACTCTTGATTTTGTTACCTGTGACAATGGTATTTTGGTTATATTTTTAAGTACTTTTCTGTTAGAAATACATACTGAAAAGTTAGACTCATTTATAATTTCCCTACACATGGCTCTTCTGCCCCTTTTACTTGAACCTATAATTAGCACTATACTCACTAAATGTATATCCCAGAGACTTAAATCAGCTCATATGCTGATTGAGCCCTGAGTCTCAGCAGAGCTGCAGCCAACACTTACTCTCCAGTTCATTGGACTCACCCAGGACAACGAACAAAAGGATAATGATGGACAATGCCCATCCCATAAAAACAGAGCGTCTCTACAACAACAAGCAGGACAATTCCATCCATCTGCCCCCTTAGATCTAAGCCCCTTCTCAACCAGAAGCAGAGTGGCACCATCCCCAAATCCTCAAGACTGAGGAATGAACAAAGATAAGGGGGGAATGCAACTATGGACTAAAGTAGACTTATTATTATTATAGTAATGGAAGAACTTGTAACACTGATGTAAAGGCAGTGGCCACCAGAGGATCTGAGGGGAGGAAGAGGGAAGAGGTGTAACATGGGGCATTTTGGGGACACTGGAATTGTTCTGCAGGACACTACAATGATGGATACAGACCATTATACATTTGGTCAAAACCGATAAAATTGTGTGGTGCAAAGTGTAAACCATAAAGTAAACTATAGTCCATGGTTAGTAGCAATGCTTCAATATGTGCTCATCAATTGTAACAAATGTACCACACTAATGAAGGATGTTAACCGGGAAAGTGTGGAAGGCGGAAGGGATGAGGTATACGGGGATCCCCTATATTTTTTATGTAACTTTTAAGTAATCTAAAGCTTCTTTCAGAAAATAAAAATAAAAAATATAACAAAAATAAATAAATACACACTCAAGTATTTAGGAGTAAAATGGTATGAAGTCTGGGATATTCTTTAAAATACCCCAGCCTCCCCGCCAAAAGAGAGAGCGGGAGAGAGATGACAGATGAGACAAGATCACCAAAGTACTCTAAATTGTGGAAGTGAACAATGATACATAAACACAGAGAGACTAGAATAACGAGATATGTTTGAAATTTTTCATAATAAAAATTTTTTTTAAAGATTTATTTATCTCCCCCCATCCCTCGTTTTTGCGCTCGTTGTCTGCTCTCTGTGTCTCCTGTCATCTTTTTAGGAGGCACTGGGAACTGAACCCAGGACCTCCCATGTGGTAAACTGGAGCCCAAGGGCTTGAGCCACATCCGCTTCCCTAAAAATTTTTAATGAAGGGATCAAACTAGAATATTAATATTCCTGCCAGTTCTACAATTTTAAGATTCTATATTCAATTTCCTAAAACACATCCTTTGCACGCAAGAGACTAAATATATGTAGTATAACATCAGCAATATTTCTTAAAAATTATTATATATAAGAACCACTATGACTACAGAGTGGTGAAAGTGTTACCCAGGATGAAAAGCTTAAGAAGTTGGCTTAATTTTTCTGTGGAATATAGAAGAGTTCAGTAAGCATTTCTAAACACATAGGAGTTCACAAGCAATTCTCTTCTATAGCTACTATAGACAGAATAAAGAAAAAGAGACTTAAATTATATCATAAGGTAGTAAAAAGATTTACTGCATAATCATCTACAAATGCCCAGTTGTGAGCATTACAGAAACGAGGTCTCAAGAGTTCGGAACCCATGGTACGCCAGCAGGCTCCACAGGTCCCCAAGTCCCCTGAAACCACGTTCTTCCTGAGAGGCTGTTCAGTAGCTTTCATTAAACTCAACAGGTAATAACCACCAATGGACTGAAACTGAATTTTACATAGCAAAGTCTTCTAAAAACCTGGAACAGATGAAACACAACATCATATATACCTGCTAAGCCTCCAGAGATCCTGCTGCTTGTGAAAGTTCAAAAATAAAGTTTTAAACTGGTAGAACTGCGTTTCCAGTGTTTGAGCGACCTCTGGTGGCTACTTCAATTACCACAGCCAATTGCTCATAACAGAAAGTAATGTTTAAAGAACTAACAAATCTTGTGAGATCTAACAAAAGATGGCCAAACAAGAGCACCTAGCAAAACTTCAAGTTATGCAAGCTCTTCATTATACAATGGAAGCTGGTTTATAGCATGATTAATTCAAAATAGTGTTCCAGATAGCTAAATACACACTATGACTTTTTTTAACCAAAATAAGAATGATTTTTCCCAAGTCTTTGTATTTCAAATTCATAAAACATCAGCAAACACCCAAGGAAAGAACAGCACAGGAGTAAAGGATACAAGAACCAGGAACAAGAACCCTTTCCACACCTGCACTCGGCATCAGGAATACAATATCTTCAAGAGGGAACAGCAACAAGAGTTAGGGATCACAGGTACCCAGGCTTTGCAAAGAGGGAAGCACTGGCCAGAAAAATCAATCAACCTGAGTGTGCCCAAAGGACAAGTGTGGCTCAAGAACTGCCAGGCCAAATGTTCTCAGCAGCAGCGGCAGCAGCAGTCACCAGGAGGATGAGGCCACGGGCACAGAGCCGGGGAGAGCTGGGCACAGAGCTCAGGATGACGGTCAGGTCCCAGGTTATGCAGTTCTCAGGCCCTTGGGAACTCCTACAGCCACAGAGCCCCAGCCTGGGCCCAGGACCCCACAGGGGTGGTGGCAGCCTCAGCTCCAGCCATGGTCGCTGGCCAGTCCTCCACAGACCCTGTGCCACAAGGCACCCATCAGCCCCACACCCTTTTGGTGATGACAACTTCTTCCCCACGACACCGTGGTCCCAAGGACAAGCTGACTCCCCAGACAAGAACCAGCATTTCCCAGGAAATGTCCCGTTGATGCGCAGGAAAACTGTCTATGGTCGCGAGGTTCTTTGGAGCTTGTTGCCCAATGCTCTTTATTCCCAATGATATTTAGTATTCCGCTGTGGGAACATGCCACACTTCGTGCATCCTACTGTTGACAGACGTATGGGACAAGTAACAGTGGTAAGAAACAGTGGAACACTGGGTTATGGTAGCAGGTGCTGGGCAGAGATCTGGCCAAGCAGCTCTCCAGAGTGGCTGTGCCCATTTACGGCCCACCAGCGCTGCTGCCGCTCACTCCTTTCACTAACACTGAGGATTGGGAGGCTTCTTAACTTCGGCCGATACCCTGTCTCGATAGTTCGTTTGGTTTTGACTTGTGTTTCTCTGAAGATGCAGCACTTTTCATAAGTTTGTAGAATATTACAATTTATATTGGCCATTCGAGTTTTGCATTTTTAAGTTATTACAGACTACCTTCAAACAACAGCATAGCAATTGGCAAATCTGTGAATCTATCTTCAAAATCTATCCCCCAAAAACAAATATACATATACACATATATATGTACACACACACACACACACACAAACAGGTGTATCCCCACCCACAGAATCCTCTTCACTGTCTCTATCACTTACTGCCTGGTCCAAGCCACCACTACCTTCCACCTGAATTACTGGCACAGCCTCCTAATTGGTCTCTGATTCTACCTTGCCCTGATACAGTCCATATTTCCTCTGTAATAGACCCACTTCAAAGCACTCCTCTACTCAAAATCCTCCAACGGTTCCCCATCTCTCTCAAAATTAAGTCCTAAGCCTTGACCCTGCCAATAACCAGGCTCTCGGGGCTCTGGCTCCTGGCTTCCTCTCTCCGCGTTTCCTACCACCCTCCCCTCCCTGACTCAGCTCTAGCCACACGCACCTCCTTGCCGCTCTTTGAAACACGCCAAACCTTTTCAATCTTCGGTCCCTAGTAAGTGCAAGCCTGACTCGCTTTTCTTTGTAACCTGGTTTTGGTTTTCTGTCTTTTTCTCTTTGAATATACAAATTTCATCAGGATATAGCTAAATGTGCATCCTTTTTCAATATTTTTTGCCTGACATTTGGTGAGACCTTTCATCTAGAGATATCAGCCTTTCTTCTGCTCATGGTAAAATTTTCTTCTGTTATTTCTTTGACGATTGTTTCACTTCTGTCTGCTTTGAGCTCTCCTCCTGAAAATTCCATTACGCTATCTTAGAACAGTGCTGTCCAACAGAAATGTAATTCAAACCAAATAATTTTAAATTTTTAGTAGCCACATTAAAAAGTAAAAATATACAGGTGAAATTAACTTTAATAATATATTTAACTAAATATATGCAAAATATTATCATTTGAACATGAGGAAATTAAAAATTAATAATGAGATAATTTTGCATTATTTTTTTCATACTAAGTCCTCAAACTCTGGTGTGCCTTCTTGACTTAGTTCATTTTAGTTCAGACCAGCTGCTTTTCAAGTGCTCAGGAGCCACTTTAATTGGTGGCTACCATATTGGGCAGAACAATGGATTTTCTGGAACTATCTTCCATGCCCTTTAAGTTCATAAGTTTTATTCCTTTTCTTCTGAATTCTATTGTTTGTTTTTGGTTTTTGGTTTTTCTTCTGAATTCTAAGATAGCGTCTAACTCATCGTCGAATTCACTATCTCAACTTCCTAAAGCACCCATCCTACTCTGTAATGCATCTAATGAACATTTTAATTCAACAGTCACAGTTTACATCTGCAGGGCTCTTTCTTAACAGCACACTGCTCCTGAGCAACAACTGCCCGTGCAAGGCCATCCATGAATGTCCCCGAGAGCCACAGGACTCGGGGCTTAGAATTTTCTGTAAGTTCCCTCCCATCTCCTACATTGATTCAGTGGAGACCATCTGCTCTGTGTCGTCAGAAGGAGCACTTAGCACTCCTAAACCTTCTCATCTGACTGGTGATTCTGCTCTATCTGCTTGGTCTTTCTGATAAAAAATCTAGTCTACATTTCTCTGATAGTCAAGTTGGTAACATCAGTGATCATGTAGGCCACAATTCATTTCTTTTATTCCCAGAAAGATAAATGGAGAAGTTTAGACTTAGTGACATTTTCTTTGGTAGCTCAGCAATCTAACTGTTCGCAGAGCACAGAGATGGAACTGTAAGCAGAGGAAATGCCATGAGCTTACATCAATCTTCCATTCACATCAACCCAGACAGCCCAGGGCCAGCCAAGATACTGCTCCAGCTACTGGCTAAGTGGACAATGCATATATAGAACATTTTCCATCATGGCAGAAAGTTCTCACCACTTTCTCCTTCCTTTAGGAGTTGTGCCTTTCGTTTAATATATTTTGGCTTTTGAGTCTCTCTCAGTCCAAGAAGTAGAAATCTGAGTCTCTCTCAATCCAAGGGGCAGGAATCTATTACCAAATAAGTGTAACACACTTTAAAAGGTTAGACAGAAAGCAGGTTTTCCTGTTCAAGGACACCCGAAAAATACAGTGGAAGCAATTCACTTCATAGTGTCTGAAATTATTGGTTAACTAAATTAATAAGAAATGCTAGTATCAGTGTTTGAAAAAATTGATTTTAGAAAATATCTTTACCACATGCATGTCCATTAAATACTAGGAACCTTGCCAGAAATAATTGACAAGCAGTGAGGATGAAAACACTAAATTCCACGTGAAAAGCCAAAATAATTTTAGTTTGAATTATGAACTATGCTTTAACTAGAAAGCATATTAATTACAATAAAATGCCAGGTAGACTATAAGAAAACTAGTAATGAAATAAGCCTTATCGAAAAATAATGAAAAAATGATTACACAAGCCTTGTAACTCTGCCACATCACCTTTAATAACAGAATATGTTGTAAATGAGCTGCTGTGTTTAAGACTAACGTCTAATATGGTTATCATTTTATAACTATTGCCACAATTCCACAAAGAAAAATTAAGTAAAGTCAAGGAAAGCTGCACTTTCTAAATTACAAAATCAAGAACTATTTTTTTGGCATTCGTAACTTTCTGAGTAGTAAAAGAAATTACCTCGATAACAGGTGTATTCTCCTGGAGCTCCGTCGCGTGTGACGCCAGTAAACCAATCACCCGAGCAACCTTGGCCCGTCTGTAAGTGGACAGAAAAGAGTCTCTGAAGAAGAGAGTTGGAGACCAAGGAAACCAACCTCACTTCGTTATATTACCCAATTGTGAGCCTAAGACACGAGAATGTGAAATAAAAATTGAATGTGACAGGGCAGGTGCATTCTCCCATGTGTACAGCCCAGAGAACGCCCTGTGCACATGCGGAGACATGGACAGCAATGTACTTTGCAGCACTGTCTGTAATAGTGGCACATTTAAACAAGTTGTGGTTTAACAGTAAAGGGAAAAAATAAAAAATTTCAAAGGCTGTAACCAGAGAGAAGAGAGAAATAGTAATTAACTCTATCTCTTGAGTATAGAGGCATGGGGCTATAGGGCTGTCCAATTTGTTAGTGGAGCAAGAGTGTCCACCTAAGTAGTCAATAATTAATATCAGAACAGTTTCACATATATATTTACACATTCACTTTAACAGAAGTTTTGACAATCATAAGTCCTGCAAGTATTGTTTTATTTTAATAAATACAAGTTTTAGTGAGGTATTTTTTGGTATCCAGCAGAAAATAAAGTTATTACTTAATATTTATTAAGTATTACTTCAGTGTAATGTGAAAAAGCTATTTCATTTAGAAAGATCATTTTTTTCATTCATTTTTATTTTTTCTTTTTAACTGTAAAAAAAAAAAATAATTGAACATGTGAATTATGAGAACCACATCCTTATTTAGTGACGCTTGCATGCTCTCAGGGATAACCCTTGTGTCCATTAGCCAGAGAGCCTCTATTTTTTAGGTTCTCAAAACAAACCTATGCGAGATGCATAGAGGGAAACAAATCAGCCTCAGAGAAGTACCAAAGGGAAAACACTCATGCTGTCAGAACTCTCACAACACACAGAAATAATCCATAAGGAGTTCAATACTACTTGAATTAGGCATTCAAATCTCTTAACATATATAGACTAAAGAAGAATAAGGCATTCGTATGATTAGCATTTAGCCTCTGAATAAAAAGGTTATATTCTAAGTGATCGCTTCGAACCAGAGTTGCAAGAAAAGCTCCTACTAGGCAGAGCCCTGCCGCTGATCAGCCATGCGACCACAGCCAAGTCCACGAGGCCTCCACTTCCACGTCTGCATAATCCCTATGGGGCCATTAAGTGGCACGATCCTTGGGGCAGCAAGACTGAATTCTAGGTGTTTTACTTAATTTTTTTTAACAAATCAATTTTATTGATAAATATTAAAGCAACAATTCATCCAAAGTGTATAATCAATGGTAGTTGTGCATTCATCACCTCGATCATAATCACCAGGGCTCTTATTCCTACTAAAGGCCACAAAAGATCTAGAGAGGAAAAGGGCCTAGGTACAATTGATTATCATATACAGAGAGTATCAGATGCTTTTTAAAAAGGTAGAAGCAATTAACAGATTTTTTTCAGTACATTAATTTTTATATTAGAATATTTTTCATTCCTTTATTTCAATGCATTGATATTTATTCCTGGTTGTGACTCTTGGCCTATGATTTATTCTTTTTATTTTTAATTCTAATCCATTATTCCATTTTCAATTTTAAAGCATAAAAGTTCTGAGACATGGTTGTGTATATGCATGTGTGCATGTAACCTATTAACTCTAGAAACAACAATTTAAAGGAGAAAGAGATTGAGATTAAAAATCTATCATCATGTGATGTTTTACCAAAATTTTAAAACAAATGCTTATTACAAAAAATACACTAATTAATTAGAACATAGAAAACGTAAAACTGATTTACCTCTTTTCAAGGACAAGCTCAAAATACTTATAAAACACTAAATCGTTTTTCCAAAGTACAAAACTAAATATTGGCTACTAGATTTATTCAACTAAAATAAAAATGTATCACAACATGTTAAATATTTTCTCCAATTTCACCAGAACCTATTTCTATCAGAACAAGAGAAAACACTTTCCCTAAAAACCCTTATAGTTTTAAGTTATAAACTAAGTACTTACAGTAATAACAGCAACAACTCCTCCCAGGCTATACCAAAAATCAAAATACAACTCTACCCCATATGCAATGCTCTCACAAGCTGGCTCCTTCTCATAATTCAGGCTGCTTTTCAATGTTACCACTTGAGGTACCCCAAAGCCTCCATAAGGCTCTACTGCAGAAACATGCTCATCTCCAGGATAGTACCTAAAGGAGCACTGGGCAACAGCCCTTCACACAATGGCAGAAATGTTCTGTATCTGCACGGGGTCCAGATGGTACCCACTAGCCACTTGTGACTATTGATCAATTGAAACATGATTATTGCAACTGAGGAACTAAATATGTAATTTTATTTAATTTGAATTAATTTTAAATTTAAATAACCACATGTGGTTAGTGGCTACTGTGTTAGAAAGAGCAGATCTAAAATTCTGTAGTGACTTATTCATTTGTTCACTTGTTTATTATCGTCTCCCCTACCAGCCCATAAACGCCATGAAAGCAGAGCTTAATCTTGCTCATCACGGCACACAGAAGGCCTTCAACAAAAGTTTATTGAGTGACTACAATATCGATATCAAAAACAAAGTAATTAAACACATTAGTAGAAAAGCAGTGGACAAAAGAATGGTTGCACAGGCAAACAAAAAAAGTAAAGCACGATTTCCCATGTAAATTTCAAAGAAAACTGAAGGCTAAAAGCATTTAAAGAGAAAAAGATTCATTTTAAACTAAAAATGGTTTAGCCTACAAAGGATAAAAGGCATGAATCTTTATGTACCAAATAACAAGCATAAAAGGTAAACCTACGAACAGAGGGAAACGTCAATCTACTTCTCTCCCTAGCAGAGCAAGAAGGCAATCATGAATGCATACATGCATTCCAGCATCCCAAATAAAACCAAGACACTCAAAGCAACAGATGCACGTACGAAAGGCTGCACCCTACAACATGGTCCACACTTGGCTCACTGGTGAAGACTGGAATCAGAGGTCCTGGGTCCACTTACTCGATGGGGGACCCTGGGGTAGTTACTCATCCTTCTTGTGTTAAGTGGGACTAGTAACAGTACCTACCTCATCAAATTGTTCTAGGCAGCAAAGGAGATAAACGATGTGAAGAGACTGCCATGGTGCCAGACAATTATTATGTACTGAATGTGTTGGCTACTGTCATCACATCATTAATATATTACATTCATGGCACACTTCATATATATATACATACACACACATACACATATATACACTTTATTTTTTTTTTTTTTA
>JAQZBX010111445.1:0-10284 GCA_029593785.1 Cabassous unicinctus
ACAGATATCTGCTGTCAGTTCTGTCTGGCAGAGACCTGCATAAGCGTAACCTCCAAAATGAATGTTTTTTTTTTTTTTTTAACATTTTCCCCCTTTGATGAAGATCTTTTTCTGAAAGCTTTGATGTAAACATTTGGTATTAACCCCTTGTTGTCAGGGAGGGTCCTCCCTAGAAGTTATGTTCCATATGCGGGAGGAGGTAGTGAATTTATTTACAATGTTTGGCTTAAGTGAAAGGCTACATTGAGCAACAAGGAGGCTTTCAGGGGGTGACTCTAAAGCATTAATTATAATTAACCATTAGATAAATAAATGTCATAATTGCAAGTTTCAAGATAGAGGGCTAGGATCATTATTATATTTCCTTTTATGAGGCAGGGTTCCACCTTCCAAGATCACTGGGGTAATGGCCTGACTCTTCCCAATCTCTAGGGCACAGTCTCAATCCCCTCAGCACAGTGGGGTGGTGGTCAAATCCTCTCCAGTCCCCTGGGATTGTGTTCCAACCTCTCTGAAGCTTCGGGTGATAACACTCTCTCTGAACAATGAAGAAGAAGGCCCACCTTTTTCAAGTACTGGGAAATACTCACCCTTTCTGCACACATGGGTGGTTTCCCTCTCTTGGCTCAAGAAGAATTTTTTAGTTGAGACTACAGTTTCCATAGTTCTGCCTCTGAAGTCACTTTTTCTTCAATCTTTCCCTTTTCTGTCCCTTTTAGTTCAGGTTGGCAATGGTTCCATTAATCTAGATTTCACAAAACATTGTTGGTTTCACATGCAGGGAAAATGAGTCCTAGCCATCAGACAGTAAGACTTTCCACAGATCCTTCCTGCATAACCACATTTCCAATCCTCACTTGTACTAAAATGGTGGAATAATTCCACATTAAATTAAGTCCCCAAGGGGCACTTCTCTCTGAGGACTCATTTTCTGGAAGGTCAGAATTTGCATACCATTGATTCCTGGGTTCTTTATGCCCAGGAGTTCAGTTCTCAACTTATCTCCTTCCTCTTGCATTTTGCTATAAGCTGCAAGGAGGAACCAGGCCACACTTTCCACATTTACTTTGGAAATCTCTTCAGTTAAATATTTAAGATCACTTTGAATTTCTGCCTTCCATCTAACATCAGAACACCATTTTGCAAAGTTCTCTGCCACTTTAAAGCAAGGATCACCTTCCTTCCAGTTTGCAATGACACATTTATCAGTTCTGTCTAAGGCCTTATCAGAAATATCTTTAGTGTTCATATTTCCATCAACAGTCTCTTCAAAGCCATCTATGCCTTTTCTATCAAGCATCTCACAATTTTTCCTGAACCTTCCCCTTACCCATTTTAAAAGCTCTTTTAACATCTCTGATATTTGCATAGCAGCACCCTACTTTCCTGGTACCAACTTCTGTTTAAGTTTGCTAAAGACTCCCAAGGCAGTATACCAGAAATGGGCTGGCTTTTACAAGGGAGAATTATTAACTTATAAGCGTACAGTTTTGAGGTTGTGAAAGTATCCAAATCAAGGCACATCAGGAGATGCTTTCTCCCAGAAATACAGCTATGAACAATTAGACACATGGCAGTGTATATTAGTCTCTCTCCTCTCCCTTGGCCCCCATTGCTTTCAGCTTCTGGCTTCAGTGGCTCCTTTCAGCTTTGGTGTTACATTGATTTCAGCTTCACCCTCCCACGGCATTCTCTCTCAGCTTTTGGGTGTTTTTCTCTGTTTCTACAACTCCCTCGTTCCATATTTATCTATTTATAAAGGGCACCAGTAAGAGTATTAACACCCACCTGTGTCACAATCCAATCCAAGGCACTTAACTGAAGTAATTTAATCAAAAGTTCCCTATAATATACCTTTAATAAGAATAGATTAACTCTAAGAACATGATGTTCTGTGGTCCACCCATCCACCCAACTTCAAACTGTCACACTTCCCTATTGAACCAAAGTGACAATAAAAGGGCAAATAAGAGAAAACATGACTGTAAGAAAAAGACTTAGCTTATTAAAAATGAGAATACTTATTTTCTAAAACAATAAACGATGGTTAGAGCTATATAAACATTCATGGGGATATTATTCTGACATTATATAGTTTGCATTCTAGGCTGAATATTCAGATGGTTAAGAAAACTTTTCTTAAACTCTCACTAAGAGCAGACCAATAATATGAGAAAATTTCATTATTTTAACAGAGAGATAACTAAATTTTAGTTATGCATGAATACACTGTTTTGAATAGAAGCTTTAAAATTTATTATAAATAAGGTTATTAAATCTTAGGATTGACAATGGTAAATAAAATTCATTTCCACCAAAATTTTTTATGACTTTTAATATTTAGGTTTTGTTTCACACATTTCTGCTTCTAATTCTGCAAAAAAGTTACTTTACTTTAGGATAAAACTATACCCCTTTTCCTTAAAAGTACATCTTACATATTTTACATACTTACATACCTTAAGTTACTAAACAGATCCTTGAACTGTTTTCTTAACATTTTTCAAAACATAATTTTTAAAAAATAAAATTTGGTAGAATGCTAAGTTAATAGTGTTAAACAGAAATTTGTGTTTTTTTATTATCAGAAAGATCTAATATATAGAATGTTAGTTTATCAGCAAATTTTTATACATTTAAGTAGAACATATCTAAGTAGAATAAAATCATATACTTCTATTTTACTGAACATTGATAGCTCAGAAGACATAGCAATTTAAAAGGATGGTTTCCAGAAATATTACTTTCTTCACTTTACCATTTTCAGTTTTCTAATGAAATATAGTATAAATAATTTCTAATACAGTATTCTGGAGTAAAGTAGGGAGAACTAGTTTATTATTAGGGCTTAACTATGATTTCATTGCAGGCTTATAAAAACAAACAGTGTTTTTCTAATTTTTTAAAATAGCATTGTTGGGTTTAAAAGTAATTATAGAAAAAAATTAGTTATTACAGACTCAGGAATAAGAATAGAATTCGCTCCTGCATTTTTGGAGCTGTATCTGCCTCTGCTTGCCAGTGCTTCCCTCTATATTTGCCTAAGAAAGATAGAGAATTTTAATTTGTGAAATTGAAATGGTAAATAATTTTACTAAACATCTTGATTTGCTTAAGCTTCTGTTTTATCCAGGGTGCTACAAAGAAGAAATGAAAACTAACTGAAGGAGGCTGACATACCAATAATCCTTTGCAGGGCTAATAAAGACCATTGTCCCTGCTAAAAAGTAAGGACTATAAGAAACAAATTTAGCTGATACCAACAAGTCTGCCACAATCTTGACAGTTTGCAGATTAATGGACAAGGACCCAAGGCATGCTTCCCCAGGCAATTCATAACACCCCTGCAGCTCACATAGCTAATTGTCCCCCTTGAATATCATGTCTCCCTCACCCATCCCCATTCCCCCATACCCTCCCTTTGTCTCAAGCAGCCTTATAAGCTGATTCCCCAGCTTAGCATTTTGATCAGAAAGCTCTTTTGGCACTGCTCTGCATTAATGCTATGTTAGTGCAATAAACTTCTTCTATATCCCCTTTTCACGTCTGTTCATTCTGTTTCTGGTATAACAGATTATAGCTAAAACCTTTCATACCTCTATAGCATTTAGCAATTTCTTAATATAAGAGATATTTTTAAAACTTTTCCTCCATTGAAGGTTAAAAACTTCTTTGTTTCTATAATATCCCAGAATTATGAACAACTTTAAAAACATACTATCAGACTGTGGAAAATATACTATAATTATTTAATTTGTCCTAAGCATAATCTAGGAAAACCTTTTTATAGCTCACAAGACCAATTTTTTTTAACTACCAAACCTTTTGAAATTTGACATTTGGACTTCACTAAATTATCCACATCTCAAGGTTATAAATATGCTTTAATAATGATTTGTTTACTACACCTATCTTCACAAAGGTATCACTAGAAAAAATAATTTTTAATTGGGAAATTCCCTCAGAACTCCACAGCAACCTGGGAATCCACTTCACAGGACAAACCACACAAAACGGGGCTTATTTTGCATCACTTCCTTGTGCCCATAACCACAAACCCCCAGGCCCAATAAAAAGATTGGGCCAGATTAAATTTACATTCCCCCCCAATTTATGAACCCAGGCTTCCCCCACAGCTGACTTAACTATTTAATTCATCTGAAATATGTGGCTTATTTTGTTTAGCTTTAAGCAAGGCTTGATTTACCAAAGAAAATTAAGAAACTAATTTCTACTATATCCAGCAAGGCTATATATATATTCAAAGACAGTTTTGGTCTTGGCAGGAGGGAATGTTAGAATGCCTTGGATTTCGTCAAGGTCAGGGATATGTGAAACAGAAAGAATGTGGTTAAGTGGGTTGGAATAGTATTCCAATAGTATTCAAAAGAGGATGAAATTTAAATTTTATTTCTTCAATTGAAATGACAGGAATACAAAGGAGCTTACTTCTTATCTTGGCTTGTTGAATCTGATTTTAAAAATTTCAATTGAGGGCTGTGGAATTTAAGACTGATACATATGTTCCTAGTATTGAATATTTTGAAGAAGTAAAGTTTTTGATATCTTCTACTCTGAATTCAGGCTACAAACATATAGTTTAAATTGTGTGATAATTTGGACCATTGTTCTGCCCTTGGTGATTTGAGAACACGCCTCTCCACTGTGCCTTTTGTTTATTCGATCAACTAATAAACCCTGTGAGCCCATTGTAAATCTAGAATGTAAATTTAAGGCTCTACTGGATAAAATTACTTCAGCACAACAAATCATATTACCTTGCCCATCAAACTTGGAAAGACATTACATTAGCTTCCCTTTCAACCTACTTTACATCATTTCAAGAATCAGGATAATACTTCCTTAAGTGGAAATAGAATATAGAAGAATAAACTGTTCTTAGAGAAATTTGGTTGGATATATGGAAATGTGTATATATATGTCCTTCTAGTAAGCATTGTAGAGGAGTTCTTAGACATTTTTATTTTCAACATATTGGATTATTGCTTACCAAGATAAGATGACAGAAACAGAACAAGATGCATAAATTTTTGAAAAATCCTCAAAATTTTAAGTTTAAACAAATTAAAGGAAACATTAAAAATGACACATGGACTAAACCAGACATGTTTATTATAAAATTAAACACATCGGGAAGCCGATGTGGCTCAAGCAAAAATGTGTGTTTTGTAGATAGTGAAGGTTAACATAGATTATATAATGGCAAAAGACAAAATTATGCATTTCTTATGATCACAAAGAAAGTATATCATGCAAAGTGGCAATACTTCCTACCCAGCAATATTGTAGGCAAAATTTCTTGGTAAGTTGATTCACATAATAAATTGGCAAATCTGAGGATGTATTATTCCAATTTGTTAGCTATTAATCCTCTGAAGAATACAGGCAACAAATGAGACATTGCAGACTCAGGAAATATATCTGGACACTGTAAGTATTTTAAAGTACGATCTTGGACTACAGCACATCTAAGTCTTTTATGTCAGATATCTTTAATTATGAAAAACCCAGAATGCAATTCCTTTATAGAATAAGTGGAACTACCAGGAGCAAAAAATTGAAAACAAAAACTACAGCAAGTTTTGCCTCAACTAAAACTTACCTAGATTATTGAACAATTTCCAATCATCACCTCCTTGAGAGAAGAAGAGTTATTATTCTGGAGAAATAGTACATCATTCTGGAAATAGAATTAGTAAGAACACACACAGTTTACAAAAATAAAAATAGGACTTAACTAAAATTACTAATTCTCCTAACAGAGAGAAGATTCCTATATGTAAATAAAATATATTCAAGAAGAGCACATTTACAAACTTACAAAAGACCATTAAAATAGAGTATTAATTAAAATTAGAATGTCTAATATTCAAACATAGGGTAGAAACACCTTCTAGACATTAAATATCTCTGTTTACCTCAATCAAGTCTGATCACTCTACCTAATGGACAACTGTTTGTCACAATTCTAAAAGTTTGAATCGGGGAATGGAAACAAATGCTAATTCAAAATACAAAAGTAATAAACATGGAGAGGAAAGCAAAAACTCAAACAGTATTGAGTATCAAGGTATATTGGGAAGGGAATTCTCAGAACTTCATTTTAAACAGTTTTAATCTCACAGATCTTAATCTTTTTTTCTTTGTTTTTCAGGGAATATATTGAAACATTCAGGAGACAGAGATTTATATTGAAATATGTAAGTATATAAAAAAGAAATACAGGAATAATTAATTTGTAATATAAGGTAAAAAAACTGATTCCATGTACTAGAAAGTCATTTTTGTTTACAAGTAAAAGAAGACTGTTTTTAAAAAACATTTTTAACCATTTATTGAGTGAGAGCTTTCTTATTTCTTCACCTATTTTACAGAAACAAACAAACAAAGAAAATACCAGAATAAATAGAATAATGAGAAATTATGTATCAGTACCTGAATTTATTCTTCTGGGATTAACAAATAATCCAAATTGGCAGGGAAAACATTTTATACTTTTTATTCTTACCTACACTCTAAGCATGAGTGGGAAGCACGTTATCATCACCCTCACACCTCAGAACTTAACTTCCAGACCACCATGTATTTCTTCCTTTGTAACTTCTCATTCCTGTAAACATCATCCACTTCTGTCTGCATTCCCAAATCCCTTATCACCATTGTGACAAGGGACAGAAACATTTCTCACAATGGCTGTGTGCCTCAGCTATTTTTTTTTCTTTCATTTTCATGGGGGTGACAGAATTTAACCTTCTGTCTGCCATGTCCTATGGCTATTCATTACACAACCATCACGAACAGCAGGGTCTGTACTCTGCTTATCATTGGCTAGGAAAAATTCCTGATCATCTTCCCACCAATAATCCTGCTGTTGCAGCTGGATTTCTGTACTTCCAATATAATTGATCATGTTATCTGTGATTCTTCTCCAATTCTGCAGCTTTATTGCACAAACACGAGATTTCTAGAACTCATGGCATCTTTCTCAGCTGTGGTGATGCTTATGGTCACCCTGACATTAGTTATTCTCTCCTATGCTTATAACATCCAGACCATTCTGAGGATTCCTTCCACCAGTCAAAGGTCAAAAGCCTTTTCCATTTGTTCCTCCCACATATTATTATTCTCCCTCTCTCATGGCAGCTGCATCTTCAAATACATTAATACTTTTGCAAGAGAGAGTGTCTCTCTAAGAAGCTGTGCTCAATATCTCAGTGGTCCCCATTTTGAATCTCCTTATATAGAAAAAGGAATCACCAAGTAAAGCAAGCCTTCAAGAACATGGTGCAGAGAATGGCATTTTCTTAAAAATAAAATGATTGTGTTTATATGAAAAATATACCCTCGAATATAAAACAATGAAAAACTCTCTGTTCTTTGTATAAATCCTTTCTAAATAGCTCATTTTACTCCTTCAGCCTGGTATATTTCTATATGAACACCTCTTTTCTAACTAGCCTGAAAAACAGGTATTAACCATTTTAAGTTACATACAAAATGCTTGATTTCTCACTTGTATAAATAGATTTTAGGTAAACCAATAATATCAACTGTTTCTCTTATAAAGGAAAGTTAGATTATGAAATCTATCCATAAAACAGAAGTTGCTATAAAATAAGAATCTAAGTAATAACCACATATAAATATATCATATGTGAAATAATATATATATATTTTTTTTTAATATCTGTTAAATACATTCTGTGGTGACCCTCGGATAGTTATCCTATACATTTAAACCTCATATTACTTGTGAAATTGAAACTTAGTATTATATATTGCCTAAGTGTCACCTCCTAAAAGCCTCCTTGATGCTCAAATGTTGCCTCTCTCGAAGCCAAACTCAGCATATAATGTCACTACCTATCCCCTCTGCATGGGACATGACTCCTGGGGATGAGCTTCCCTGGTACTTAGGGATTATTACCAACTGTCAACTAGCTATGCATTTGGAGGACCTAGACCAAAAGGGGGAAATATTAATTACAAAATAGTTTTTATGGTTAAGAGATTTCAAAAAGAGGCCAGAGGTCATTCAAGAGGTTAGCTTATTCATGCCTCAGGAGGATCTCATTGACTGCTACAGTAAACAGTGCATCATGTAAGGGTGCTCCTGAGGGCTCTAGAGACATCTAGCCACTATAGGAAGAACAATCTCAGGAATTTGCCACCATGTCAGTGGGCCTTACCTTGGAATCTATGTTTACCAATGTAACAGAGTGTGGCAATTTGATAGTGTTTATGAATTTCAAAAATAGATATTGGATTATGTTTGTAAACTGGTCTGTCCTTTCCAGTGTATTAAATTAAATTGGATTCAAAGGTTTAATTTTTACTTGAATAAATAGTGATTAAGGCTTTGAATGGGCCACATTAGTAGGACATTGCATCCCCACCCCCTTGGTGGGAAAGGACACATAAAGACACCACACTGCAAAGAAGGGAGTTTGGAGCTTTAATGCTGCACCCCAGGAAGTAAGCACACAGAGGAGTGGAGAGAAAGCTTAATTAGACATGGCAAAGGCCCCAGGAAGAGAGACAAGCCATTTGCCTGATAGGCAACAGCTGGCCTTGTTGAGATAGCAGAGCAGCTGAGCTCAGAGAATGGCAAGCCCCAGGAAGAGAGGAACCCAGAAAGCCTGAATCCTCACAGAAATCAGGAGCCATCTTGCTCCAACACATGGCAACAGACTTTAGTGAGGAAAGTAACTTACACTTTATGGCTTGGTAACTGTAAGCTTCTACACCAAATAAATAGCCTTTAGATAACCCAACAGATTTTTGGTATTTTGCATCAGCACCCCTTTGGCTGATTAATACACAGAGTTTGACTCATTTATAATTTTCCTATACATGACTCTTCCGCTCCTTTTATTTGAACCTATAATTAACACTATACTCATTAAATATATGTACCTGAGACTTAAATGTTCCATCTCTTCATATGCCAGTTGAGCCCTGAATCTCTGCATAGTTGCAACATCTACTGTTCATCTGACTTGTCCAAGACAACCAAAGAAAAGACAGTGATGGACAAAGTCCATCACAAAAAACAGATAGTATCTACAACTGCAAGCAAGACAGTTCCCTCCATCTGCCCCTTGTGATCTAAGCCCCCTCTCAACCAGAAAGAGTGTAGGAATCACCTTCTTAAAATCCTCAAGATTGAAGAATGAACAAACATAAGGAGGGAATGCAACTATGGATTAAATTAGACATTATTATTCTAGCAATGGAAGAACTCGTAACATAAATATAACGGCAGTGGCCACCAGAGGTTCTGAGGGGAGGGAGAGGGAAGAAGAAGTGTAACATGGGAAATTTTTGGGACATTGGAGTTGTTCTGAATGGCATTGCAATGATGAATACAGGCCATTAAACATTTTGTCAAAAGCTATAAAACTGTGCAGTGCAAAGTATAAACTATAATGTAAACTATTGACTATGGTTAGTATCAATACTTCAATATGTGTTCATCAATTGTAGCAAATCTACCACACTAATGAAAGATGTTGTTGGTGGGGAAAAGTGTGGGAAGAGGAGGGGGTGGACTATATGGGAATTCCTTATATATTCAATATATCATTATGTAATCTAAACCTTCATTAAAATTTTTAAAAAGGGCTCCAGAAATGGATTAGTTTAAAAAACGTAATCTTTTTCTTTTTGGAACTCATAAAAGAACTGTCACACTCAATAAAGTAGAAATAGAAGGCATCTATGTGGAAAATCTAAAGTGAGCTTCATAATTAATGGTGAAAGACTGCATGTTTTCTAAGATCAGAAATGCTCACCATTTCTATTCAACATTGTATTGGAGATTCTAGTGAATGCAAGAATGCAAGACAAAGAAATAGAAGAAATCTAAATTGAAAAGGAAGAAGTAAAACTGTCTTTATTCATAGAGACATGATTGGCTGTGTAGAAAATTTGATAAAATCTGCATAATGCCACTAGAACCAATAAATGGATTTATCAAAATTGCAGGCTAGATCAATATACAAAAATTAATTGTACATCTATATTCCATGAAACAATATAATATTTAAAGTTGAATTAAAAGCAATATAATTGCAATGGCATCAAATATGAAATGCTAAAGGAGAAATCTGACAAAAGAATTGAAAGATATGTACAATGAAAATTATAAAATATTCTCAAAAGAAATTAAAAATGATGTAAATAAAAATAAACCTAATATTAAAATGTTTTCTTGAATTTATTAACACATGTAAATATATGGAAATATTAACTAGAAATTTA
>JAQZBX010111446.1:0-10283 GCA_029593785.1 Cabassous unicinctus
ACACATTAGCCTAACCATCACAACTGGGAAGTTATTTCTTAATAGGTGCAGAGTTACTGTTTTGGGTGATGGAAAAGTTTTGATGATGGATGGTGCTGATGATAGTACAACATTGTAAAAGTAATTAATGCCCCTGAACCTTACACTTAAAAAAATGAATGAATGGCAAATTTCATGGTATGTGTGTGTATATATATATATATATATATATATAATATATTTATTTAAGTGTTACCATAATAAAAAGAAGAAAGTTGCACTCTGAGGAGGAGTAAAAACAGAGGTAGAAGCTAGAAAGAGTTATATAGAAAAGGAAAAGCTTTCTTTTTTGTTTGTTTGTTTAAAATGATATATATTGAAACATAGTTTTATGCTGATGGGAACGATTCAGTAGAGGGGAGATTTTCATGATTCATGAATGATGATTTGACAAACACAACTGAAGTTCTTGAAGCTTAAAAACAGTTTTTGGGAGACTAGGTTTTTGATACACAAAGGGGCAAAAGGGCAGTGTTTCCAAAGTAAGGGCAGGAAGACAGAGTCTGGGTACAGTTTCAAGATGGCTGTTCAGGCAGTGGAAAGAGGATAGTGTTCCTCAGTGACTGCTTCCCTTTTCTCAAGGAAGTCTAAGGCAAGGTCTTCAACCAGGAGGGAACACTGGGGGAGGGGAATGAAGGAAGTTTGAAGAGAAAGACATGAATCACAGTTAAGAAACCCTAACTGGGACACGTTTAGGAGTGCCAGGCAGGGCTGAAAGTGCATGTAATATCTATGTCCTGGAACCACAATCAAAAGGACATCCGAGGTGTGGATGTGGCTCAGGTGGTTCAGTGCTTGCTTTGCGCATAGTGTCCTGGATTCAATCACTGATTCCTCCTAAAAACTTTACAAACAAAAAAGCCAACCCTTATTGGGGAGCGGATGTGGCTTATTGGTTGAGAGCCTGCTTCCCATGTGTGGAAATTCTGGGTTTGATCACTGGTATCTCCTAAAAAAATAAAAGACATTCAACTTTAAAAAATTCCACTATATTTTCACAAAGTGAAAAGTCAGTAAATGCTAAAAATTGAGACTACCTGTTAGATCCTCTTTCAATGAGGCTCCCAGGCAGATCAAAGTTCTGAGAAACTTTGTTAGATTTCCAGCACAGCAGGGGTCTGAAGTGAGACTTCAGCCTGCCAGACTGACTTTGGTTTGCATTTAAATAGCCTGGGGGTGGGGCACTCAGCAAGAACAGCAGCGGGGAGGGGGAAGTACTGACTTTTACCCTGTCCAGGAGGGGGCCTTCCCAGGTGAGGCATATGTGTTGGGATGCTCAATAGGATGTTTGACAATCTTGCAATAGCTTTTGAGGTAAAAGCATGCCCTGTTTTTTCAGGAGGAGAGGGTGAGGATTTTGGCCATTTTTCATTGGGGAAAGGGAGATTGATTTGGGCCAGGCTGAATTCATGGGCAGGTCACTTTGCAAAATGGGGCTAACACTATCTAGTGCCTGAGATGGAACTGATTTAGATAAACATCTATACTGAGCTGAATGAGCCAAAGACCTCCAAGACAATAAATAATGACTAAGCTCTCAGAGGATTCCAAGTGAATCACTTTTCCCAAAAATATTAACACTGGGGAAGGATGAAAAAGATGAAAATATCCATTAAAAGACAACACTAAAACCAAAAAGCACAAGGTCTTATGAGCAATGAAACAAAGGGACATCAAGATCAAGGGAGAGAACTTACAGAGCAAAGAAATGCTAAGAGATGCTCAGAAAATCTCTAAACAAGTTCCTCCTTTCCTAAAGTCTCAGGTGGAGAAAATGGAGGTGAAAGTGTTTGAATTTGTCACAGATTATCCAATTCTCCAACCTTACTAGGAAGCACTTAAAGAAGTAATTTGTAATGGAAAAGCCAAAAGAGGATAAAATTACAAAACCAATACTCAGGGAGCTCTTGAGTATGCCACCATTTCTAAGAGGCCATCTAGAAAAAAATAAAGTTTAAATTAATTTTGTGATTGTTGTATCTTGTTTTAAGACCAGAATGGTTTTTTAGCTGTTAGTGCAGTAAAATCTCTATACTTCCTAATTTTGTCTTTGAGTAGATCAATCTGTCAACAATAACCACAAAAAAAGGTTAAAACACAAGCAAAAATATCCCCAAATATTCCAGCCAGCTGCCTAACAAATTATACCAAAATTTAGTGACTTAAATCCCCCACCATTTTTTTAAATATCTTTGGGTTGGATATTATGGTAGACCTCAATTGGGCATTTCTTCTGGTCCATATGGTGATATTCAGTAGACAGCTTCCCTCACATGCCTTGGCAAGGATGGCTAGAAAACTGGGCCTCACTGGTCCCTCCCCCTCCTCTCCATGTTGTTTCATTGCTTGATGGTCTCTCTGGCAAGGTAGTGGGACTGATGTCACTCAGGATCCAAGAGTGAGTATTCCAAGAGGCCTGTCAGAACCTGCCAGTCTTCTTATGACCTCACCTTGAAAGTCCCAGAGCATCACTCCTCCCTGTATTCCAATGGTCAGACAAGTCCCCAAGACCAGCCCAAATTCCAAGAATGGGGAACTAGACACTACCCTGCAATGGAAAAAGCAAAAAAATTGCAGCATTTTTATCCACTACTCCAAGACTCTGAAAAGATTTTATTTCTTACCTCTATCCTTCATTACAGCTTTTATTGTTCTTTCTTTTATGTTAACACTGCTCATAAAAACTAAATAAGAAATATTTTTATCAGAACTAAGAAGCCTAAAATTTCGCCACTCATAAACTGATTTTGACAAAAGAGGCCTGGCTCCCTCTCTGTAGGGGTAGATATAAACAAAAGATATAAAAGCCCATTACAGTTATTATGCTGACTATGTTCTTGTCTTGTACTCTCACCAGTTCACTTAAAATTCAGTGGGATTCAGACTTCTAAGCTAAAACCCTTCTACACCTCAAGGGGCTTACAGTCTATTGGGGGAGAGAACAATAGAAGCAACAAATCATCAGGTATCTAATTATGTAGTACAAAAGATTATTTTGAGAAGATGAACTAAAGAGGAGGGCAGCAATTCATGGAGATCATGAAGCCTGAACTGGTATTTTGTTTGTTTCTTAAATAGGCAGAGCAGATAAGAGGAAGGCATAGCTCTTATTCAACACTGATTCCTAACACATGCAAATCACCACCAGTCCAGAAATGAGGCACAGCCTCAACCCTTGAGGAACTTCCCTGGGCAAGACAGATGAGTAAAAAGTGTGATGAGCATGAACAGGACAACTGAGGTAAGAAACAGGTGCTATTCAAATAGCACCAAGTTCTGGAAGAAAAGAAAGGCTTTGAGGATGTGATATATGTTTCATTTTTAAAAGATATTTATTCATTGTTTTATTTAATGGAAAAGATTAAAGAAGAAATGAAAATAGCTCATAATCTCCCTCACTAGATTACCTCTGTTGATAATTTTAAAAATTATAATAATAAAAAGTAAAGTAACAGTTTTTCACCTTAGTTCATGATAGGTAACCACTTCTAAGTTTCTTAGATGGAGAGTTTTGAATGAGTAGAAAGTAAACAATTGAAAGGGAAAAAAGCAACTCTAGACATGAATGTTTGAAAAATTATGGTATTAAATATCATATACTGTGTGATTCCATTTATGTAAAATGCCCAGAATAGGCAAATGTATAAAGACAGGAATAGTCAAATTTATACAGTCAGAAGATAGGTTACTGTTTGGTTAGGGCTGCAGAGTGGGAAAGGTAGATGAGGAAGGAGTAACTACTAATTAGCATGGGGCTATTTTTAGAAGTGAGAAAAATATTCTAAAATTAGTTTGGGGTGATGGTTGCAGAGCCCTTTGACGTTAGGTGACACAATGAGAGAAAATATTTGGAAATCACATGTTCAATAAGGATTGAATACCCATGATATATAAATACATACTAAAACTCAACAATAAAAAGACAAACTACCCAATTAAAAAATGGACAAATGATTTGAAAAGACAATTGCCCAGAAAAGAAATACAAATAGTGAAAAAACATGAAAAAGTGTTCAACATCACTAGAGATTAGGATAATGCAAATCAAAACTTTAATGAGATACCATTTCTCACTTATTAGAATGGCCACTATTAAAAAGTAAAATAACTACAAGTGTTGGATAGGATATGAAGAGATGGGAATATTATTCATTGTTGTTTGGAATTCAAATGGTACAGCCACATGGAGAACCTTAGGTAGTTCCCAAAGCCATTGAATATAGATTTGCCATGTGACCAGGCAATACCATTACTAAATGTATACCCAGAAGAACTAAGCAGTGACATGAACAAACATCTACACACCGATGCTCATAGTGGTGTTATTAACAATTGCCAAGAGATAGAAACAATCCAGGTGGCCATCCACTGTTGAATGGATTAACAAATTGTGGTGTATACACATGATGGGATATTATGCAGTGGTAAGAAGAAATGAAGTTGTGAAGCATATGACAACATGGATGAACCTGAGGGACATTATGTTGATTGAAGCAGGCCAGACACAAAAAGACAAATACTGCATGATTGTACTGTTATGAACTAAATATATTGTGTAAAATCATGGAGTTAATAATTAGAACCTAGGTCACCAGAAAATAGAATGGGAGTAGAGAAAAGAAAGCTGAAGTTTCATCTGTGCAGAATTGGCAAAAAAGTTGTTTATAAATCTTTGGAAATGAAAGATTATGTTTATTACAAGAAGGAAAGCTAAAAAATATAACATGGGATTTTATAACATAGTGAAACTTCAGGTGAAATATGAATATGGGTGATGTTACATATATAAGACTGTTTTTATAAAATATAACTACAATTAAACTAGAGAAATAGAAACAGAATAGCAGCTATGTATGGCAAGGGAAACAGAGAGTTGAGAGGTGATGACTTTTGTGTCTGCATTTGTTTTTTTTTTATTATTGTTATTGTTGGAATAATGAAAATGCTCTAAAATGATTGAAGCAATGAATGCACAATTATGTGCTTGTACCATATACCATTGATTATACACTTAAAATGGATGTATGATTTATTAGTATGTATCAATAAAATTGATTTCTTAAAAAAAAAAGAATAGAAAACACTTGAAAATAGATGTGAGGGTCATTTTTCAGTCATCAATTCTTTTCCATTGGTTTATATGTTTATCTTTATGCCAGTACCATACTGTTTTTAACACTGTAGCAAGGTAATATGATTTAAATTTCAGAAGTGAGAGTCTATCGAACTTCATTCTGCCATTTTAAGATGTTTCTGACTATTTTGGACCCGTTAAGCTTCCAAAAAAAATTTCATAATTGTGTTTTCCACTTCTTTAATAAAGCTGTTGGAATTTTTATTGGGATTTCATTGAATCTGTATATCCATTTGAGTAGAATTGACATCTTAACATGATTTATTATACCAATCCATGAGCACAAAATGTTCTTCCATTTATTTAGGTCTTTTTAATTTCTCTTAGCAATGAATTGTAGTATTCTGAATGCAAGTGCTTTATTTCCTTGGTTAAATTTATTCCTAAATATTTGATTCATTTAGCTACTACTGTAAATGGAAATTTTTTTTCTGTGACTTCTTCCCTTGATTGCTCTTTACTATTGTATAGAAATGCTACCAAATTGTGCATATCAATCTTGTATCCAGGCACTCAAATGAACTCCTTTATTAGCTCTCGTAGCTTTGCTATAGATTTTTTTGGGACTTTCAAGCTATAAGATCATTTGTGAATAGCAAAAGTTTTACATATTTCTTTGCAATTTGGACAACTTTTTGTCTTTTCTTGCCTAATTACTCTAGCACTATATTGAACAACAGTTGTGACAGTGGCCATCCTTGTCTTGTTCCCTATCTCCAGGGGAAAACTTTCATTCTTTCACCATTGAGTACAATGTTAGCTGTGGGTTTTTCATCTATGCCTTTTGTCATGATGATAAAGTTTCCTACAATTCTTAATTTTAGGATATTTTTTATCAAGAAAGAATATTGAATTTTGTCAAATATATTTTCTGCATCAATCAAGATGATCATGTGATTTTTCTTCTTTGACATATTAATGTGGTGCATTATGCTGAGAGATTTTCTTGTGTTGAGCCATACTTGCATGCATGGTATAAAACCTAATTTATCATGATGAATAATTATTTTAGTGTGTTGTTGGATTCAATTAGTGAGTATTGAATTGAGAATTTTTCCATCTGTATTCATCAGGGAAATGGGTCTGTAATTTCCTTTTTTCATAATATCTTTATCTGACTTTGGTAGAGGGCTTCATGGAATGAGTAATGAGTGTGGTAGCATTTCTTCCTGTTCAGTTTTTTTGGGAAGATTTTGAGTAAGATTTTTATTAGATCTTCTTTGGATGCTAGGTGGAATTCACTTGTGAAGCCATCTGGTCCTGGATTTTCATTTTGGGGAGTTTTTTGATGACTGTTTCAATCTCTTTAATTGTGATTTAATTTAATTGTAATTTGTTGAGATTTTCTATTTCTTCTAGGGTCATTGTATGTTGTTTTTATGTTCCTAGGAATTTTTATATTTTACCTACATTGCCTACTTTGTTGACATATGGTTATTCATAGTATGCTCTTATGATCTCTTTTATTTCTGTGGGGTCAGTAGTAATGTCCTCATTTTCATTTCTGATTTTATTTATTTGCATCTTCTCTTCTTTTCTTTGTCAGTCTAGCTAAGGGTTTGTCAATTTTGTTAATTGTCTCAAAGAACTAATTTTTGTTTTTGTTAATTGTCTCTATTTCTTTAATTGTCAATTTCATTTATTTCTGTTCTGATTTTTGTTACTTCATTCCTTCTGCTTGCTTTGGGAATAGTTTGCTGTTATTTTTGTAGTTCCTGCAGCTGTGTTCTCTGGTCATTGATTTTAACACTTTCTTCTTTTATAATGTAAACAGTTTGAGGGTTATAAATATCCTCATCACTGCCTTCACTACATCCTATAGGTTCTAATATTTTGTATTACTATTTTCATTCATCTTGAGATATTTATTGATTTCTTTCACAGTTTCTTCTTTGATCCACTGATTAAGACTGTTTTTTAATCTCCATATATTTGTGAATTTTCCCTTATCTGCCTGTTTTTGATTTCCAGCTTTATTCCATTATTATCAGAAAAGTGCTTTGTATAATTTCCATCTTTTTAAACTTATTGAGATCTGCCTTGTGACACAACATATAGTATATACTGGAAGAATATCCATGAGCACTTGAGAAGAATGTATATCCTGATGTTTCAGAGTACAGTATTCTATATATATCTATTATGACTAGATCTTTTACCTTATTTTTCAAGCTTTTTATTGCTCCTGTCCCCAGATGTTCTATCCAGTGATGATAGTGATTGTATTGAAGTCTCCAACTACTGTTGTAGAGGCATTAATTTCTCTCTTCATTTTTGTCTTTGTTTGCATCCTGTAATTAGAGGCATCCTGTATAGGTGCATATACATTTATGATTGTTATTCTTTCCTGGTAAATTGCCCCTTTTATTAGTATATAATGTCCTTCCTGGTCTCTAATAACAACTTTAATTTTAAAGTCTATTTCTTCTGATGTAAGTATATACTCTGGCTTTTTTTTTTTTTTTCTGCATTCGTGGAAAATCTTTTACCAGCCTCTCATTTTCAATCGATTTTTATCCTTGGATCTAAGATGAATGTGTTGCAGACAGCATATAGATGACTCATATTTTCTTATCCATTCTGTCATTCTTTGTCATTTAATTGAGGGGGTTATTCCAGTCCATTAACATTCAATTTTATTGCTGTGAAGGCTGTTCTTTCTTCATCCATTTTGATCTTTGGGTTTTATCTATCATATCTTATTTTCACCACTCTTTTTTGTGCTTGTATATACTTTTACTGATATAATCTTCATTTGTAAACTTTTTTCCAAGCCTCTGTCTCCTGTCTTTTCTTTTCAGGCTGTAACACTCCTTTTAATACTCCCTGTAAAGCTGGTCTATTGGTTACAAACTCTCATTTTCTGTTTATCTGTGAATACTGAATAATTTTTTTTGTAATATAAACCCTGATAAATGAACTCTCACATATGTTGTTACTGCATGACTATCAGAAAAGGTATTTTCTCAGTACTTTCTTTACTGTGAATGAATCATTGCGTAAAAATTGAAGAAATGCATTGGATCTTCACATTCAAAATATATATTGAAATAAATTAAAAATAAATTTAACTGGTTCCACCCCTTCCCAAGCCAAGCCTCTGTGTCCCAGGGCTGTAAGGTAAATCAGGCTTCCTCAGCAGATTCACCTCTCCACTTAGCCCGACACCACTTCTAGCTGGCTGGTTTGCTCCCAAAAAGCTGCGAAGGGGTCCACGCAACCAAACTGATGGAAAACACCCTCTCACCCTTTGCCAGGATGCTCCCAGTATTGGAGAGTGCTCCCTTTCACCCAGTTGCCAGGAGGGTGGGGCTTAGATGTCAGCATCCACAATTTCCAGCTGGGGAAATAAACTCATGATTTTATATTGAGCAGTTCACCTCACTGTCCAGCTCCCCCTAGTTCCATGACACCAAGGTTCCCACTCTGCAGGCTCCCAGAAAAGACCACCTGGGCAGGATCCAGTCCCCAATCAGCCATCCTCCATAAAAGAAATGGTGAGTTCCCACCTAAGACAACACCATCTTCCCAATCTCTCAGCCAATTTTATAGTGCCACACTGAGTATCAGAGTCTCAGCTCCCCTGGGGGAGTCAGGCAGTGGGAAGTGTTTGATAAGTCTCCATGAGCCTATTTAGGGACCCCTCAGTGGAGGAGTTGGTCCAGAAGAGGCTTTCTTTTGGGTCCCTTATTTATTCAAATAAAAGAAAGTATTTTAACTTAATTTAATTGCTAAAATCTGCCTCAAACTTTCAGAGAGAAGGCTGCATGGTAATTGATTGATGAATCCAGGCTGAGACACTCCACATGCGACCAAGAAGGACTGCTGTTTTTCCTTAGCTTTGTTTGACTGCATGCCTGTGTGTTTTTCATTGTTTGTTTGTTTCTTGCTTTTCTTTCCTCTTTCCTTGCTGCCCTTTTTAAAAAAATTAGGTGCTGCTAACTTGTTTCTTCTTTGCTGAGCTTCTTCCTTCATTTTCCATTATCTGTGTATAGTGATTTTGTTGACCAGTGGTATTTCTTTTCCTTCCTTCATCTTTCCTACTTCTGCTGTCTGTTGTAGTTCTTACATTCCAACTTTTTTCATTAGTCCTCAACTTCACAGGTGCCAATTTCTATATTGTCTATTCTGTTTTATTTTCTTTTTTTATATTAACTTTTTCCTTTCAGCCCTTTCTTTACTCTTTCCCTTTCTCCTCATAATTCTGACCTTTTAAATCATCCCATATATTTTTCTCTATTTGGTTTCCCATTCCATTGTAAGTACTCTACTTTTTTCCCCCTATTACACTATACTGCCTACATCATTTAAATATTCATTTTACTAAGTCTGATACAGCCCCTCTTCTAACTTTTATCAGTATTACTATTATCCTTTTTCCTTTTTTACCTCTTTCAATTCCTCTGGCCCTAATCTTCTTCCTTCAAAGGAACATAGAAAAAAGCAAGGAAATACAACAAGAGGAACAAAGTGTCAAAGAGAAAATTTAACACACACACAGAATCACCAACTAAATAAAACCCTAGAGCAGAGAGAAAAGTTGAGAACTGAATAAATCCATCAAGATAAAATGATGACCAGAGGGCAAAAAAAATTATAAATCTTACTGAGAAACAAAGACACAGACCATTCCAACGAACAAACTAAAAACCAGGAAGAGATGCAGAACATCAAACAACTAATCAAAGCTATACAAACAAATATCATGGACCAAATTAATGAAGTGAAAGAAGAGATTAAGGATATTAAGAAGACACTGGGAGAACACACTGAAGAAATTCTAAGCATACATAAAAAGATAACAGACATGATAGTGATGAATGACACAATCCAAGAAATAAAAAAGATGATGGATTCACATAACAGCAGATTTTAACAAGCAAAAGAAAGAATTAGTGATGTGGAAGACAGTGCATCTGAAATCAAGCAGATAGTAGAACAGATAGATAAATAGATAGAAAAAACCCAGCAGGGACTTAAGGATTTCACCGACAACACAAAATGCACAAATATGCTCATTATAGGCATCCCAGAAGGAGAAGAGAAAGGAAAGGGAACAAAAGGAGTGTTGAAGGAAATAATGAATGAAAACTTCCAAATCCTATTGAAG
>JAQZBX010111447.1:0-10309 GCA_029593785.1 Cabassous unicinctus
GCCCTCACAAGGAGGCCTCGGGACGCGAACCCGGGCCTCCCATATGGTAAACGGGGGCTCTATCCACTGAGCCACACCCGCTTCCCAATGTTGATTCTTAACAACTTAAATTACCAAGTTTATTTTATTAAGAAAACTGATTTTTTCCTGAACACCCACTTTATTATTCTGAGCAGCAGAATGGCAGGGAGGAGAGCGGCCCTGGCTTTGGCCGCCGTGGCGCTGTTCATGGTGGCGATTTGAGCAGCTGCAGAGGGATGCCCCTTTCCGGGCTTTTCCTCTTGGACATTTCTGTGATGCCAAGGGCTCACGAGCTCCATTCACAGCCTCATCTCCTGGAAACAGCTCCAAGGGTGCTGGCAGCATCCTCACCTTCATACAGGGCATTGGGGACCCAGAGAGGGGAGGTGACACCCCCGGCTTACACTGGGCAGGAGTGACGTTTCCAGAGCTTGAATTCATCCATCCCTCTGGCGCCACATCTGCCGAGCCGCAGCTGGGCATCGGGTGCTGTCCTGGGGCTTCCCTCCCGGGCCACTTGGCCTCTTCCGCCCCCTCCTTTGCCACCTTGTCTCCTGACCCTTCCCCGGAGCCCGCCCTGAGGGCCACAGCATCCCTGGCATCCAGGGCCCCCCGATGGAACTTGAGGAGTCTCCGGCCCCTCCACCTCTTCCGGATTCAGGTGACAGGCCACGTCGTGCGGCTCTGCTGCTGGAGGGGCCGTGATGTTAACTCCCCGTGGGGCCGGGTGGGACCAAGGACAGGGTGGAGATGTGGGAGAAGCACCTCTCCCTTTCTCCCTGATGTACAGTCCTGAGATCCAAGGTGCCCCGGGGCCCGGACGGAGCTGTGCCAGGGGCTATGCAGTCCACCGGGCACTCTGGGAGCTGAGGTCAGCTCAGCCGGTGTCTGCCTCACTTCTCTCTCCTGTTGCTCGTGTAGGGTTCACCCCTCCCCCGGTCCCCCAGAAGCACCAGCACGTGGGCTTCGCCCCAGCTCTCTTTCCTGGGGAGCCAGGGGTGGCAGGCTGAACGGTGGCCCCCAAAGCTGCCCGGGTCCTGCTCCCTGGATCCTGAGGCTCTGTCGTCTTCCCTGGCGAAGGCCCTTGAGTCTGGATTAGCCTTGGCTCCTGGGCCTGGAGACGGGCGATTCTGGAAAGTTCCACCTGTCCTCAGACTGCAGGTTTCATCTCCAGGCAGGCCGTCAGCATGGTTTTCACTCTTGATCAAGAATTTTCCAAAATAAGCACAAACACGGAAAACAGGAGAGCAGCGTCCCAGCGCGGCTGTCTGTGTCTTGTCAGTTAACACCACAGCGGCGTTGAAGGGCTCTTCATAAAATACTGGTTCTCGGCAGCTGCCGTCTTTTTAAGCAGGGAAGTGTGTGGGCGGTGGCGTGCGAGCCGCCTGTGCCAAGTGCCAGCTGCACTCGGCTCGCTCCTGTGTGCTGGCCTCGGGGACTGCGCGTGCACGGCTGTCTGCCGGTTGTGAGCACTCCTTCCTTGTCCCTAGGTACGGGTGAGCGTGCGCTGCGCTGGCTAGCCCGGCAGCCGCTGCCGAGCGGGGACCCCTCAGACGTCCTGCGGTCCCGGCAACCCTGCCCACGTCATTCCTGCCTCCCGTCGTGGCCCCTGGGCTGCAGCCCCCCAGCCTCCTTGCTCCTTGGACAAGAAAGGCACGCCTACCCCTGGGCCTTTGCACTCACTCTTCTCCCACTGCTTTCAGTTTTCTGTCGCTCTTTCCTCCTCTGAGCTGTATTCTCTGCCCGCTTCTCTCCACCCCACCATCTTCACCTCCTTACCACGTATGATTTTTCTTCCCAACACTTGTCTCTGCCTGGAACCCTTATATATTTACTAGTTAACATTTCGCTCTTTCTCTTCCCACTAGAACAGGGGTTCTTAGGGATTCTTAATCTTTTTTCTCCGCAGACCCCTTTGCCAGTCAGGGGAAAACCATGAACCCCTTCCTAAGTCCACACTTACTGTGTATTATCTAATAAATATATCACACCTGCACCAACACATCCCCACAGGAATGTTTTCTGAATTTCAGCTCAAGCTCTCGGACCCCTTGCTGAGAACCCCTGGACTAGAATGTCAGCCCCACGCAGTCAGAGACTGTTGTCGTTTCCTTCCCTGCCGAATCCCATGCCTGTAGGGTGCTGGCACGGAGCAGAGCTCATTCGCGCTTGTTGAAGAGTGAGGAATGGGGAGGCTTTGCAGTAGCGGCACTGACGTCTGATTTCACCAGAATCACCCGAGAAGAAATAGGGCTTAAGGCAAATGCCGATGTTTTGCCCCATCCGTGACCTACAGGTTCTGCATCTTGGGAAAGGGAGCTTTGGAAGGAAGAGGCGAGGGTTGGGGGGACTTGTGAATTGGGTGCTAGTGAAGGTGGTCCCAGGAGCACATCCCTGGAAGCAGAATGTGGATGGCCAGCCTTGGTGATCTCGACAAAGCGCCTCCACCTCCTTACCTGTGGGATTGCTAACCGCTGACCGTAATTATCCAAGCTTCTGGTAGATTCCATCTGTGTAGGCTCAGCAGCAGCCACCTCCCCATGACTCCTTGTAGGGATTTGGTCCAGAAAAGTTACTTTTAGTGGAAACTGTGTGCAGCGTGCAGCCTGAGCAGGGCCTGCTGGACAGAGGCACGTGGCTGCCCTTGCGGCCACATCCCAGGCTTGGGAGCTGGGGAGGATCCACCTTTTTACCTCGTGGCCAGGCCGCCTGGCCGGTCTCACCCCTGCTGCCTTGAACTGCCTCAATTTAAAATATTATGAGCTGCCCTCTGCTTCCTATTGAAAACAACCCTGGCCCTGGCTAGGCTGGCATTTGAACCAGGCCGCTCATCTGCTCGTTCAGAAATGATCTTTGAGCATCTGTTGCGTAGATTTTAAGGGGTGTGGGGGTCTCTGCAGCCAGGCCTCCTGCCTTCCAATCCCGACTCCGATTCCAGCGGGATGGCGATAGCACCTACCCCAGGGGTTGGGAGGGTGCCCTAGGATATAGCGTACGGGGTTTCACGCTGCCTGCTGGACAGGCGCTAGGTTTTGGGGGTGAAGTGTGACCAGGCCAACCCTGGAGGGGTGAAGGTGCAGGTCTGCAGTACATTTAGAGACGGGCGTGAGCTTCTGTGGGGTCAAGAGCCCCAGAGACTTAGCCCTGAGTCTTCTATGCGGGTGTTTCTTCCCGCTGTCCTTTGCTCCACCGTCTTCCAGAAGTGCCCTGAGTCACCTGTGGGGTGAACACCTGGCATTCCCTGGGTGGATCATGGTTTGTAGATGAGCTACGCTCGATCTTTAGTGAGTCTCGAAAGAGGGGCGACGATGTCTGGGCTTTGCAGAATGTCCGGCCGTGGCCAGGCCTTCCCGCTTGGTCAGCACGTGGGTCCAGCACAGGCTGGCCGTGCGTCCTCGGGGACTGCGCTTTGCTCTCCGGGAGCAGATCCCACGTCCCATTTCCCGGGCTAGTGAGCAAAACTCCTCCTGGTTTTAAATTCCCTCTTCTTCCTCTTTTGGTCCCCTGAAGACAATCAGCTGCTTGAAAACGACCCCCAGGGAGCTCTTGGTGCTGCGTGGAGACGCTGCCTCTGCCCCCGGCGCTCCCTGGGCTGGGGCTCGCCTCCTGCCTTTTGCACCCGGGTCCTCAGTGGATTCAGCAGCAGTGACTCTGTTTGGAAGTGATTAAAACGTCACTGTCATAGCTCTGGGGGAGACAGACTGCAGATCCTGATTATAATTCAGAAGGAACTAAAGGAACAGTAATTTTTTATTCTGGGTAAAGCAGGCTTGTAGAACTCAGACGTAAAGGCTGCTGAGCCAAGGGCATAATTAATATATGTCCCAGACGTTTGTCTGCACGATTTGGGGTTGGGAAATGAGTATGTGCCTAAAAATAATTACGGGCACCATCTTTAAAAAGTCTCTTGTGAAACAGGCTTAGGGCGAACAACCTGGAAGCGCGGCAGGGTGACGGGTCTCCGGGAGTGAGCGGTGCCTCTTGGGTGAAATTGGGCAGGAATTGCCTTTGCTTCCACAGCCGACCCTCGTGGCCCATTGCATGCAATTTGTTTTTAATCCCTTTTTTTGATTGTTTTCATTTTTGAGGCTTGATCAGGTCAGAGATTCAGATGTGATTTTTTAAGTGTTGTTTCTTCATAGCAGACATGTTGTCTTGTGTGTGTGTGTGTGTGTTTAACAACTATGCTCTGGGCAAGGCTGCCTCTGGAACCAAATGTCTTTGTGCCTGGGAGATCTTCCCAGGAGGCTGCATCTAGAGGCAGTTTGTAGTTTGAGCTTCTTCTGTATGTCTGATCCTGTCTCTGGAAATACGACATTGAGCAAAACAAGGGCCCCAAGTCCATGGGGGTGACGGTCCAGTTGGGGAGACCTATGTAAACAAGGACATGAACAGGTGGTGATGAGCTCTTGAAGGAAACTGAGGCAGGAGTCTGGGCGGTCCTTCCCCCTCCCCGTCTTAGTTAGAGTGGCCAGGCTGGATTTGAGCACAGACCTGCCTGCATCATGCGAGGTTGTGAGCGTGTTGGCATCTGGGGGAAAAGCATGCTGGCAGGTGCAAAGGTCCTGTGGTGTGACAAGCCTGGCACAGTTAAGGACTGGCCAGGAGGCCAGGGGGATAGAGGAAGGAAGAGAGTGGTCAGAGATAGAGTCTGAGAGGTAGCGATGGTGATGGTCCCTGGAGGCCCTTGAAAGCAAGTTGGTTTGACCCCATCGAGGTGGGGACTGGCTCTTTCCAGTAGCCGTGGGAGGACTGAGTGGGCCTGGATCCGTGTCCTCCCGAACGCACCCCTATGTACCTTCTCACCACAGCACCTGTGGCACCTTAGCTGCCCCCACCTGGGGCAGAGACCAGGCAATGCTTCTTTGAATCCCAAATGCTTAGGGCCATCCTGGCATGTAGCAGGTGCTGCTGCTTGTGCTGAGTAAAGTAAGGCAGGAAACCCCAGTAATAGTGATGCGAGCATGGGGGCACTCGGTGGTTGACAAGGGCGACCAAATGCATCATCTCACACGTCCTCGAAACAGCCTTGCACAGAGACACAGAGACGGTGACACCTGCGTTCCAGAGGCTATTATCATCTTAAAAACTACAGCTTTATCGAGATAGAATTACCATACAATTCACCTATCGAAAGTGTTAGTGCAACCATCACCATGATCAGATTAACAACATTTCCATCAGCCCAGGAGACACCCCGTATCCATCAGCAGTTCCTTCCCCCTTTTCCCCCTCCCCTTGGCAACCACCAGTCTACTTTCTTTCTCGATAGATTTGCCTGTTCTGGAAACTTCATATAAATGGAATCATGCAGTATGAGGCCTTCTGTGCCTGGCTTCTTTCCTTGAGCAGCGTGCCTTCCAAGTCCAGCCACGGTGTGTGCTGTGTCAGAACGTCACTCCTTTCTGTGGCTGAATGATATTCCATCGTATGGATATACCACATTTTGTTTACCCACTTGTCAGTTGATGGATATTTGGGTTGTTTCCACCTTTTGGCTATTACGAATAATGCTGCCATAAACATTTGTGTACAAGTTTTTGCGTGAACAAATGTTTTCACTTCTTGGGTATATACTTAGGAGTGGAATTGCTGGGTTATATGGCAACTTTATGTTTAACCTTTTGAGGAACTGCCAGGCTCTTTTCCAAAGCAACTGCACCATTTTCCATTCTTACCAGCAGTGCATGAGTGTGCCAATTTCTCACCAACACTTGTTATTCTCTGTCTTTTTGATTCTAGCCATCCTAGGGGATGTGAAGTGGTATCCCATTGTGGTTTTGATTTGTATTTCCTTGATGGATAATGATGTTGAACATCTTTTCATGTGCTTGTTGGCCACTTGTAAATGTTTTTTGGAAAAATGTCTATTCAGATAATTTGCCCTTTTTAAATTGGGTTACTTGTCTTTTCATTATTGAGTTGTAAGAGCTCTTTATATATCCTAGATACAAGTCCCTTATCAGAGATATGATGTGCAAAATTTTTTCTCCCATTCTGTGAGCTAACTTTTCACTTTTTTGATGATGTTCTTTGAAGCACAAAGGTTTTTAATTTTGATAACATCCAATTTATATTTTGTTTTGTTGCTTGTATTTTAGGTGCCATATCTAAGAAACTAGTTTTACCTCTTACGTTCAGGCCTTTGCCCATTTGGAATTAATTTTTGCCTATGGTGTGAGGTAGGGGTCCACCTACTTTCTTTAGCATGTGGCTGCACCTGTCCCAGCACCATGTGTTGAAGGGCTGCTCTTTCCCCCACTGTGTTGCCTTGGCACCCTTGGCACCCTTGAAATTCAGTTGGCTGGAAACTGAAGGTTTGTTTCTCAGTTCTCAATTCTATCCCCTTGATCTCCATGTGTGTCTTTAGGACAATGCCACGCTGTCTCGATTACGCCCGCTTTGTAGTAGGTTTAGAAACCGGGAAGTGTGAGTCCTCCAACTTTGTTCTTTTTCAAGATTGTTTTGGCTATTCTGGGTCCCTTACTTTTCCATATGCATTTTAGGATCAGCTTCTCAATTTCTGCAAAGAAGCCAGCTGGACAGTGCTTAATTTTTAAAAAAACTATATTATTTTTTCTAACTGTCAAAGTAAATATACACTGCCGAAAACCTGGAAAACAGAAAAATCAAACAGAAGGCACTGCTTGATTTTTTTTTTTTTCATTTATATCTCTTCAGGCATTTTGTGTGACTTTAGTTTTTCCCTATGCAAAATTTGGAATCATTCAGAATATATAAAGTTTGGTAGCTTGCTCTTTCCTTTCAGCAATAAATTGTGAACACTTTCCAGAGTTTCAGTAACTGTCTTGGGGACACATTTGGGTTAATACCTTAGGATAAACTTCTAGAGCTGGAATTGCTGGGTCACAGCTTACACAGGGTTAGGGATTGATTAGTCTTTCTGTTTTAATGAAATCTTTGCAGTCCAGAGAGGTTAAGTGACTGACTCAAGGTCACACAACTAAAACAGATGGAGCCGGGCCTCAAATGTAGGCTCTGTATTTTGACACCACACTTTTTTTTTTTTTTAATGTATTGTAGTAGCGATATTGGTCTCTGAACTGAAACTTGGACTTTGTGATGACTGGAGGCTGTTCGTGTTAGTTTTCTGTTGCTATGTAACTAATTACCAATTTCGTGGCTTAAACAACGCTTTTAGCCCACAGTTCCGGAGCTCAGCAGTGCAGGCGCGGTGTGGCTGGATCTGCGTGCAGGGTCTCACAGGCTGAAATGAAGACCCTGTTCCTCTCTGGGGGCTTGGGGGAAAAACCCACTTCCAACCTCACTGGGGTTGCTGGCCGAATCGGGCTCCTCGTGGTTGTAGGACGAGGTCCCTGCTTCCTTACTGGTTGCCCGTGCATCCTCCGCTTCCAGGGCCGCCCATGGTCACAGCCAGCATGGGCTCTCCTTGCATCCCATCCTTCTCATGCCTTCCCTGGCCCTGACCTCCAGACCCAGGTTTCAGGGGTCTCGTGATGAGGGCAGACTCACCTGGAGTCTCCCTGAAGGTCACCTCATCACACAGTGAGTCCCCATCACATTCATGGACTCGACAGGCTCACAGGGGCGGGGTCTCAGGGGACACCTGTGGCTTCTGCTTCCACCCTGGCTTAGAGCTCCGAGCCCCCAACTATGAAAGGCTCTGGCAGTGCAGAGCGTGGCGCTGGGCTCTCAGGCTGAGAGGCAGAGCAGGGCCAGGGCCGTTTAGCCGGCGCAGCCCTGCTGACCCTCGGTGATGGCTTTTTATAAAACCAGAATGCCCCAGGGCTGCTCCCCCATTTCTCCCCCCAGACCTTCCTTTAAATTCTGTTTACTTCTGCGATTTGTGAGACTGTGCCTCTGATTTAATGTTTTTGAGTTAGTGGGAAAATAGAGCATACCTGACAGGAATTTGCTTTGTGGCCTAGTTTGCAGGTTGCAACGGTTTCAAAGAACGACAGATAGCAATCTATTCTGATTTGTGCCCCTTTGCTCATCTCTGAGAGGGGCAATGAGCTCCAAGAGGCTATTGGGACCAATTAGATAGTTTTATTAAACCAGGGACTCCGTATTCGCGATTAAGCCTGCTCAGGTGTCCATTCTGTTTTGCGGCCTGGAAGTCCTTCAAGCGGGATGGCCAAGGAGGATTCTGCTCAGGGGGAACCATGCTGGAAGCGGCCTTTGTGTGAAAGGCAGCACCCAGCGAATGGAATGGAGAGCTCCTGGTGAGAGGGGGCTCAGGAGGGAGGCCAGAGAAACGGAAACAGACATGCACACAAAAGCAGTTGCACGCTGGCTGAGCGGCCCCCCGCGCGGCCCCTTCCTCTCAGAGCTGCAGGTTTCCTGCCTAATTAATATAGCAGGTCTGGGACAGACCCCTCCCCTCAGACGCCGAGCGGCCCCCGCCCCAAGCGCCTCTGAGCCTGGTTCCCACTCGGCCCTTGGGCCCTGCCCTTGCTCCGGGAGCCGGGCAGGAACCTCTCGCAGTGAAGGCCGCCTGCTTCCTGGTGGGACGCTGGCAGTGCAGGGCCCGGCACCGCGGGCACGACTTCCCTGACCCGGCCGCAGCGGAGGTCCAGGGGGTGGGGAGGGGCAGGCCAGGCGGCCGCTCCACGAGGACCCCGGTGAGGCCAGGCCTGCACGGCCATGGTGGGTGGGCCCAGGGGTCCTGCCCGTCTGCCCCCGGCCAGCGCCTGCCTCCCGAGGGAGGCTCCACCCCAGGGCTCCCGCCAGGAACCAGCCAGGAATCTGGGGTCCTCTACTAGGAGCGGCTCGGGGGGTTTTGGGGAAAGGCCTGTTCTTTTTGGCACCTCAGTCTCCGGCCCCACCTCACAGTGGAGTCAGCACTTTAGGAAGTCCCTGCCCCTGTGGTTCGGATGCCCAGAGCTTTTTGGATCTGTGTGATTGGCCATCCCCACGGGGCAGGAGCTGGTTGTCAGCTGCTTAACAGATGAGGATGCCCAGGCTGGGGGACGCGGCGTTCCTGAGGGTACCTGGGGGGGTTGCGTCCCACCTGTGCTGTGGGCGCCGCCTTGGAGCGCCCGCCGCTGGCGCTGCAGATCCGCCATCGAGGTGCTCTCCCTTCAGTGACCCGGTGACATCACTGGATTGCAACTTTGGGGAAGGGGGAGGGGCTTTGTGTTTTTGTTTTGACTTTTCCATTCGGGCAAAACTGGGCTGGTCTGAGAGAGGATTCGAGCCCCTGGGAGCGCCCTGGGCACAGACCTGGGGTGCCCCCGGGAGCCCCCACCCCCCGAGGCTGGGTGCCGGGGACACGGGAGCCCAGCGAGCAGTGCCCAGGGTGCTCCCGTCGTCGTGTTCCTGTTTAATCTGGTTGATAAGGCGGCCTCTCCACCCTTCGCTGGGTTCTCTTGATGGCCACCTGGCCGTGTGGGAGGCTGAGGCCCCCCTCTGCAGAAAATGTGTGTTTTCAAAAGTCCATAGAATTCAGGTGGGGCCTCAGCAGAAGAGTTTGGGGCTCCCAGTTTGGATCTCACTCCTGAGGGTCCTGAATTACTGTTTGCTTTTGAAAACCATTCTTGTGACTGCAGTCAGTAAGCAAAGGTGCTTTTTCTTGGATCATTTCATTTTCTGTTTTTAGGAAACGGAAAGGACCCTCACCTCCTTGAGGTCACAGTTCGGTAGACACTGGGATCTGGGTCGAGGGCAGAAGCGTCGTCCGTTTTTGTTCTCACCAAACCCAGAAGGCCCTGGTGCTGCCTAGAGAGCGACTCCTGGTGTATCAGTCAGATGAGTGGTTGGGGCACTTGCTGCCTCAGTTTCCCCATCTGGGGGTAGGCAGTACTGAGCGGAGTCAGACGTGGCGCTGTCCTCGGGCAGCTTGTGTCGTGGTTGGCCAGGTGGACGTGGCCTCCGAGTAGAGCTGCTGAGGGTCCGGGGAGTTCAGAAGGCGGAGCGGGGCAGGAAGGCCCTCATCGCCACCGCCGTCAGCGTCCTCACTGGACGGGAGCCCCTGTTCCCGAGGGAGGGAAGGGCCGTCAGCAAAGGGCCAGCACGTGCAAAGGCTCTGTGGCCTGAAGACCCGCGGCCTGGCGGGGAGATGGCAGTTAGCGATCGCATCCTAATCTCTAAATCTGGTAATCGGTGGGTGGCGTTACCATGGTAATTAGCCAGGACATCCAGTCACCCATCCCCAGCTATTTTGGTTGACACGCTGGTGTTTCTCAATATTGGTGGAAACTGATTCTGTTGTCTTGAAATGTGCATTTATCAGCAAATGTTATTTAGTGGGCACCAGAGGGGACTTTAGCCTGGAAAAGAGAAGCCTAAGAAAGAGGCTGCAGCA
>JAQZBX010111448.1:0-10283 GCA_029593785.1 Cabassous unicinctus
TTTGCATTAGTGTTGTAACTTTGTTGCAATCGATAAATAAATATTACTAAAGCTGTACTATTAACTTAGACCATATTTTACATTAAGGTCCACTGCTCGTGTTTTACAGTACTATGTTTTTGTTATTTTAAATTTTTATTCTAGTAACATAAATGCAGCCTAAAATTTCCCTTGAACCACATTAAAACATATAATTCAATGGTAAAAAATAAAAATAAAAATAAAAAGGGCCTTTACCCTAGCTATCTTTTCTTCTCTCCAATATTTTTCACATGCATTAACTACTCATTTAAATTTTAAAAATAGAAAAGGAGTGAATTAAATATATGTCTTGAAAATGTTAATCTGCAATGTATTCCCAACACAACAGGAACCTGGCATCTGCCTCTTTGAATGAGTTTTTGGTGCTGTTTAATCATTTCACTACTGCATATTAAAAGATGATGTTACAGATGGGTAAAAAATTCCTGGAAGGTTTAGATGGAAAACATGAGTTGGAAAGCTTTACGGGAGATGGAGGACCCAGTTGTCACGCCCCTCAAGTATAAAATTTAATTTAGCTCAATGCTGCTCAGCACAACTGGAAGTTACACAGCCTCCAAAGGAGTATTAATAATGTTCATCTGTCACAGACTAATACTGACACTCTGCAATCCTCTCAGCACTATGCTGGGAAATCCAAGTAAAAGGATTGTGTTCTCTTGTAGGAAATCCAAAGTCACTGTGCCCCTACAATGTGACAGGTTCTAGAAGAGACACAGCAAGGAACACAGATAAAAAGCAAAATGAAAAACACCTCACTGATGGCTTTTTTCTCCAGGTAATCTGTTGCTGGGCAGGCAGCCAGCACCGAGCTGAGTGACCTTTGAGTTCTTAATTTTTAAAAATGGAGAGAAAACAGCGGGAAGGAAGCTCATATCAACTCAGGCTAATACTGGCTAGGTACTTAAAAGCCATTATCTTCTTTAATCTTCACCATTCTGAGAAGTAGATATTGTTAATCTAAATTTACAGATAAGGAAATTAAAGTTCAAATAAGGTGAACTAACTTATCCAAGTCACAGGTCTATTTGACTCATTCCACACAGCCAAATATAGCCCAGATGATCATGGAAGGAATAAAACTGAGGAGGTTTATAAATCATCAGCGAGCCTTATGAATACAAATAAAGCATTGTAAAGCCACAACTTCTCTACTGAAGAAGAATTTTTTAAAATCAAGTTGGCCTATGGTCCGAGCTCCAGCTCAGACACCAAAACACAGGGTGTGGAGATTGTCACAGAAATAAGGAGTAGGGCAAACTGCTCAGCCAACTGTTGAATCTATTTAAACAGGCGATTATCTGAAGAAGGCACGGGAGCCAGAAAACCTCAGGGACTTCTCTAGGACCAGATAAAGTTCTGTGGGTCATTTTCTCCTTTACTTCCATTTTGGCATAATAGATTTTTTGAAATGTAATTCACATATCTTAAAATTGACTCTTTTAAAGTATACAATTCACTTTAATATTCAGTGGTTTTTACTGTATTTACAAAGTTGGGCAACCATCACAGCTATCAAATTCCAGAATATTTCCAACACCCTAGGAAAAGATAATCGATTACATATTAGCAGTCACTCCCCAGTACCTTTTACCCCCAGGACCATAAAACCAAATAGACAGAATTCACTTTCTGTCTCTATGGATATTCTTATTTTAGACATTTCATACAAATGGTATCATACAATATGTAGCCTTTTGTGGCTGACTTCTTTCAATAAGCATAATGTTTCCAAGGTTCATCCATGTACTTCATTACTTTTTATGACTGAATTTTATGCATATACTAGATTTTGTTTATGCATTCATCAATTGGTGGGCATTTGAATTGTTTCCATTTGTTGGCTATTATGAATAATGCTACTATGAACATTTGTGTACAAGATTTTGCATAGACATAAATTTTCAATTCTTTTGGGTATATATCTAGAAGTGAAATTGCCAGGTTGTATGGCAATTCCATGCTTAAATTATTGAGGACCTACCAAACTGTTTTCCAAACTAGGTGCATAATTTTACATTCCCACCATCAATGTGCAAGGGTTCCAATTTTTCCACACCTATACCAAAACTTGTTATTTTCTGTTTTTTTTTTAAATGAGGCATACCTCATTTTATTGTTGGTTCATTTTATTGCACCTCACAGATATTGCATTTCTTACAAATTGGGAGATTTGTGGCAACACTGCGCTGAGCAATTAATTCTACTGGCACCATTTTTCCATTAGCATGTGTTCACTTCGTTTCTCTGTGTCACATTTTAATTAAGGCATGTACATTGCTTGTTTAGACATAAAGATCTTGCACACTTAATAGACTACAGTATAGTATAAATATATATTTTATAATCACTGGGAAACAAAAAAATGCATGTGACTCAGTATATTGCAATATTCAATTTACTGTGGTACAATATTTGCAATATCTGCAAGGTATGCCTGTAACAGTCATCCTTCTGGATGTGAAGCATTATATCATTGTAATTTTCATTTACATTTCCATAATGACTAATGATGTTCGCATATTTTCATGTGTTTACTGGCAATTTGTATATCTTCTTTGGAGACATGTCTGATTAATTCTTTCCATATTTAATTGGCTTTATTTATCTTTTTAATGTTGAGTTATAAGAGTTCTTTATAAATTCTTTTTTTTTTAAGTACCAGGAGGCTGGGATTGAACCCAGGACCTTGTATGTGGGAAGCCGGTGCTCATCCACTGAGCCACATTGGCTCGCCTGAGTTTGTTTTTTTGTTTGTTTTGCTTGTTTGTTTTTTGTTGTTGCTGTTTTTGTTTTTTAAGAGGCACTGGGAACCGAACCCAGGACCTCCCATGTGGGAAGCAGGTGCTCAACCAACTTGAGCCACATCAGCTCCCCTCTTTATATATTCTTAATTAAATTTGCAAGTATTATCTCTCATTTTGGGGTTGTTGTTTTTTTTTCACTTTCTTGATAGTGTTGTTTGAAGCCCACATTTTACCTAGTATTTCCTTTGTTATTTTGGCATTTGGAGACAATTCTAAGAAGCCATTGCCTAATCCAAGGGCACAAGGATTTACACTTCAATTTTCTTTTCAGAATTTTTTTTATAATCACTCCTCCACCACTGCTGGAAGATCTAACCCAGCCAAATGAACAAACTAATAAGGTGGAGGAGACCCAGAATGTGGAACAACTAATCAAAGGTATCCAAGCAAATATCCTAAATCAATTTAATGAGATGAGGGAAGAGATAAAAGATATTAAGAAGACACTGGATGAAGATACAGAAGAAATTGCAGACATATGTAAAAAATAGCAGATATTACAGTAATGAAAGACACAATGGAAGAAATTAAAAGTACTCTAGAATCACACAACAGCAGATTTCAACAGGCAGAGGAACAAATTGGCAAAGTCAAGATAGGACATCGAAAGTTGCATAGAGAGTAGAACAGTTAGACAAATAAATGGAAACAATTCAGCAGGGACTCAGGGAATTGAATGACAATACAAAATGCAAAAAACATATGCATTAATGTGTCCCAGAGTGAGAAGAAAAGGGAAGAGGGCTAGAATGAGTGTTTGAAGAAATAATGGTTGAAAATTTCACAAGTCTTAATAGAGACATGAATGTACATGTACAAGTATCACAGCGTACACCAAACAGAATAAAGCCTAGCACACTTACTCTGAGACACATACTAATCAGATTGTCAAATGCCAAAGATAAAGAGAATCCTGAGTGCAGCAAGAGAAAAGAGATCCATCATATATAAAAATAACTTGATAAAATCAGGTGCTGATTTCTCATCAGAACCCATGGAGGCAAGAACACAGTGGCACGATGTAGTTAAGGTACAGAAAGAAAAAGGCCACCAGCCAATAATTCTGTATCCAGCAAACTGAACTTCAAAAATAGGAAGGGATTAAAATATCACAGATAAACAGAAATGGAGATAATTCATCAGCAAGAGTCCTGCACTTAAGGAAATACTAAAGGAGTTCTGCAGATTGAAAGGAAAATACAAGAAAGAGAGGTATGAAGAAGAGTGCAGAAGGGAGGACTATTAGTAAGGGTAACTAAAAAGGTAAAAAAGAAACAAAATTAAATATGACATATATAAGCCTAAAGAAGAAATGGCTGAAGTAAGTACTGCATTTACAGTTGATGGATTAATTTCCCCAAATAGACACAGTTTGGAAGAATGGATAAAAAAATAAGATCCATCGATATGCCATCTGCAAGAGACTTACCTCAGATATAAGTACACAACCAAGTTGAAAGCAAAAGGCTGGAAAATAATTTTTCCATGTAAACAATAAACAAAAAAAAGGCTGGGGTAGCTATACTAATATCAGACAAAATAGACTTTAAATGCCAAATTTTATAAGGGACAAAGAAGAACACTATATATTAATAAAAGGAGAAATGTACCAAAAAGAAAGAACAATCATACATATTTGTGCATCTAGTCAGGTGCCCAAAATACATGAGGCAAATACTGGCAAAACTAAGGGGAGAAAGGGACGATCTAAAAAGATAGTGGGAGACTTCAATACATCACTCTCAGCAATAGACAGAACATCTCAATAGAGAATCAAAAAAGAAAGAGAGATCTTAAATAATATGCTAGAGGAACTAGACCTAAGGACATACACAGAATATTGCACCAGAAAACAGCCAGATATATATTCTTCTCGAGTGCTCACAGATCATTCTCCAGGATAGATCACATGTTAGGTCATAGAACAAATCTAAATGAATTCAAAAAGATTGAAATTATACAAAGCACTATCTCTGACCACAACAGAATGAAGCTGGAAATCAATAATGGTCAAGGAACTGAAACTTTCACAAATATGTGGAGGTAAAACAACATGCTGAAACAAATAGTTGGTGGTCAAGGATGAAATTGCAAGAGAAATCATCAAATATCTCAAAGCAAATGAAAATGAGAGCACATCATACCAAAACTTATGGGATGCAGAGAAGGCAGTGCTGAGACGGAAATTTATAGCCCTAAATGCCTACATTAAAAAAGAAAAAAGAGGTAAAATCAAAGACCTAATTGAAATTCTCAAAGAATTAGAAAAAGAACAGTAAACTAATACCAAAGCAAGCAAAAGTAAAGAAATAAGAAAAATACAGCAGAACTAAATGAAAGTTATTATAAAAAATAATAGAGAAAATTAACAAAACCAAGAGCTGATTTTTTGAGATTAATAAAATTGAAAAAACTCTTAGCTAGACCAACAAAGGAAAAAAGAGAGAAAATGCAAATAAATAATATCAGAAACAAGAGAAGGGACATCACCACTGACCTCAAAGAAATAGAGTATCATAGAAGGATGCTATGAAAAATTATATACCAACAAGTTGGACAACTTAGAAGAGATGGACAAATTTCTAGAAACACACAAGCAATCTATACTCATGAAAGTGAAATAGAAGACCTGAGCAAACCACTCACAAGTAATGAGATTGAATCAGTCATTAAAAACCTCCCAACTAAAAAAAGCATAGGATCAAATAACTCATAAGTGAATTCTACCAATAGTTTTGAAAAGAACTAATGCCAAGCCTGCTCAAAATCTTCCAAAAAATCAAAGAGGAGGGAACATTAACTAAATAATTATGATGCCAACATCATCATACCATAGCCACATAACACCAAAGCCAGATAAAGATACTATAAGAAAAGAAAATTACAGACCAATCTCTTTAATAAACATAGATGCAAAAATCCTCAAGAATATACTTGCAAATAGAATCCAACAACACATCAATCAAATTACACACCATGATCAAGTGAGTTTTATCCCAGGTATGCAAGGATGGTTCAACATTAAAAAATCAATTAATGTAATACACCACATTAACAGAGTGAAGGAGAAAAATCACATAATCATCTCTATTGATACAGAAAAGGCATTCGAAAAAATTCAGCATCCTTTCTTGATAAAAACACTTCAAAAGATAGGATTAGAAGGAATTGTCCTCAGCACAATAAAGACCATATATGAAAAACCCACAGAAAATATCATACTTAATGTTGAAAGGATAAAGGCTTTTCCCCTAAGACCTGGATGCCCACTGTCACCAATCTTATTCAACATTGTATTAGAAGTTCTTGCTAGAGCACTTAGGCAAGAAAAAGAATTAAAAGACATGCAAATTAGAAAGGAAGAAGTAAAACTTTCACTATTTGCAGATGACATGATCCTAGTATAGAAATAACTGAGAAATCTACAACAAAGCTACTCAGAATGATCAACAAAGTCAGTAAAGTGGCAGGATAAAAGATCAACAAGCAAAAATCAGTACTGTTATTTTACACTGATAATGAGCGATCTGAGGATGAAATCAAGAAAATAATCCTAAATATAACAGCCAGGACCATAAAGCTCCTAGGAGATAATGTAAAGAAACACCTATGGGACTTTGTGGTACACAGTGGTTTCATGAACTTTAAATCCAAATTGTGGGCAACAAAACGAAAAATAGATTAAAGGGTCCTCCTCAAGTTTAAAAACTTTTGTGCTTCAGTGGAGTTTGTAAAGAAAGTGAAAAGGCTGCTTTCTCAATAGGAGAAAATATTTGGAAATCACATATCTGATAAGGTTCTAATATCCAGCATATATAATGAAATCCTACAACTCAATAATGAAATGCCAAACAACTCATTTTAAAAATTGGCAAGAGATTTGAAAAGACACTTTTGCAAAAAGGAAACGCGGATGACTAAAAAGCACATTGAAAGATATTCAACCTAACTAGCCGTTAGCGAAATGTGAATCAAAACTACAATAAGATATTTCACACCTATTAGACTGACTGCTGATAAAAACTACAGAAAACTACAAGTGCTGGAGAGGATGTGGAGGAATAGAAAGACTCATTCACTTCTGATGGAAATGTAGAATGTTGCAGCCGCTGTGGAGGACAGTTTGATAGCTCCCCAGGAAGCTAAGCATAGAATTTCCATATGATCCAGCAATCTCACTACTGGGTATATACCCAGAAGAATTGAAAGCAGGGACACAAACATATATGCACACTAATGTACAGAGGGGCATTATTCATAATTGCCAAAAGATGGAAGCAACCCAGGTGTCCATTAACAGAAAAATAGATTTAAAAAATGTGGTACATACATATGATGGAATATTATTCAACTGTAAGAAAGAATAAAGTTTTGAAACATATGACAATATGAATGAACCTACAGGACCTTATGTTGAGTGAAATAAGCCAGATACAAAAGGACAAATATTGCATGATTTCACTGATATGAACTAACGATAGTGAGCAGACTTAGAGTGTTAGAGTCTGGAATACAGGTTGCTAAAAGATAGAAGGGGAATAGAGATTGGTAAGCTGATGCTTAATCTGTGTAGAATTTATAATTTGAGGTGATGGTGATACAGCAAAGTGAGTGTAATTAATAGCACTGAAGTGTTGAGTGTGAATATGTTTGAAAGGGAAAATTTTAGCCCATCCATGAGGCTATAAGGAAAGTTAGAGGATAAAACATGTAACTATAATTCAGTGAATTCTGGTGTGGCCAAGGATTGTGGTTCAGAAGGCAAATATAAGGTATTTTCGGGATCTATAACAAAGGTACAAGGGGAAAAAAGGCACCTAAAACATACTTCTATAGGATATGAATGTCTGCATGTTGTTTTTCTTATTTTATTTTAAAAGAAGTTTTATATTACAGAAATGTTACATTGAAAATATAGGGGGGAAGATGTAAGATTAGAGAGGCAGAGGGATTACATCTCTCCCAGAAAAAATAGCTAGAGGACAGATGGAAACTGTCTGGAGGGCTCCTCTGGGGTTCAGGACACCAGGGAAAGGTGAGACACCACCAGAAGAGAGAGGGGCAAAGGAAAGGAGCCTCAGCTGGCTGAAAGATCAGTGAGCAAAGCTGCAGAAGCAGCAGCTGGCACCGATCTCCTAAATCAAATCATACAGTTGAAGGACAACATGGCTAAAGAAATAAAAGACATTAAGAAGACATTGAGTGAATCCACAGTTTTTTTTGAAATCTGGATAGAAAAATAACAGAGCTTATGGAAAAAAATATAACAATAAGTGAGATTAAAAATGCAATAGTGGTACAGGGATGTGAATGGGGTGGATGGTGTTGGAATGTGAGGGTAAGCCGGTGGGGGGGTGGTGTTAGATTATCCATGGAACTGCGCTGGAGGAAGGAACAGGTGAACTCTGGGAATTTGAAGGACAGTGGTTAAAACTACAATGGTGGGAATGTTTTTAAATAAATATGGCAAATATGGCAGGGGAGGGTTACTGCTGCAGGGTGTCAGGGTGGGGGGATATGTGGGAAAGGGCGCAACTGGGGCACGCTTCTATAGAATATGTTCATCTTGTAATATGGAGTTATCTGTGTAGGTGGAGACCCACACAATAAACAAGAAAATACAAAACTTCTATCCTGGGAAGTAATTCTATGTGATCAAATAGAGGGGCAAGAGTCTCTTGAGAACATAGGCAGTACCTAATAAAAGAAGATGGACCAATATATCAGGCCCTCAAAATAAATGCATGTAACAATGAACCTTATTCTTCAAAAATTGAAGCATAGTGGTTACCATGGGTTTCGAGGGGAGGGGGAGGGGGAGGGAAGAATGGATGGAGTATGGGGCATTTTTATTGCATTGGAATTATTCTGCATGAAATTGCAATGATGGATACAGGCCATTATGCATTTTGTCAGAAACCTATAAAAGTGTATGGTGCAGAATGTAAACCATAATGTAAACGTATTAGTCAGTCAAAGGGGTGCTGATGCAAAATACCAGAAACCAGTTGGTTTTTATAAAAGGTATTTATTTGGGGTAGAAGCCCAGAGTTACCAGGCCATAAAGCATGAGTTACTTCCCTCACCAAACTCTACGGCCACGTGTTGGAGCAAGACAGCTGCCGACATCTGCCAGGGTTTAGGCTTTTTGAGTTCCTTTCTTCCCGGGGCTCTGTTTCTCTCCAGGCTCAGCATCTGTTTCCTCCACAAGGTCAGCTGTAGACTATGAGGCTCCCTAGGCTTTGCCTCTCTCCACAAGGCCAGCTGTAGACTATCAGGTGAATGGATCGTCTTTATCACGGGGCCTTCTCTCCTTCCTCACGACCAGGCTCCTCCATCTTCTCGCCTCCCCGGGCTCCAGCACAAAACTCCAACACCAGAACTCCAACTCAAAAACTCTCCAACTCTGTCCTTTGCCATGTCTTTTATCTTTGATTCCCCAACCACCAAGGGGTGGGGCTCAACACCCTACTGACATGGCGCAATCAAAGCCCTGATTGTAACTTAATCATGCCCAGATGAACAGACCAGTTTACAAGCACAATCCAATATCTATTTTTGGAATTCATAACTATATCAAACTGCCAAACTGCTACAGTAAATGATAGACCATATTACTGGCAATGCTTAAATATTTATTCACCAATTGTAAAAAATGTGCTATACTCATGGAAGATGTTATTAATAGGAGAAAATGAGGGGTGGGGGGGGGTGAGGTATATGGGAATCCCCTATATTTTCTATGTGACTTTCTTATAACGTAAATTTCCTTTGAAAATAAAGTGGAAACAATAAGAATGAATAAATAAACAAACAATAGAGGCATATAACATCAGATATGAAGTCATGGAAGAAATAATCAGCAATGTAGAGGAATGAACAACTGAAATTGAAGAGAAAGAAGAACAGAGAGAAAAGAATGGAAAAAATTGAGCTCAGGGAGTTGAATTATAACATGAAGCACACCAAAATATTTGTTAAGGGATTTCCAGAAGGAGACGAGAAGTTGACAAGGGGCAGTAAAAAATTTATTATTTGCAGATAACATGATCCTATACTTAAAATGCCCTGAAATCTCCATAACAAAGCTTCTAGAGCTGATAAATGAGTTCAGTAAACTGGCAGGATATAAGATCACACCCAAAAATCAGTAGCATTTCTGTACACTAATAAAGAGCAACCTCAGGAGGAAATCAAGGAAAAAATTCCATTTAAAATAGCAACTAAAAGAATCAAATATCCAGGAATAAACATAACTAAAGATGTAAAGGACTTGTACACAGAAAACTTCACAACATTGTTAAAGGAAAACACAGTAGAACTAAAGAAATGGAAGAATATTCCATGTTCATGGATTGGAAGACATCAAGATGTCTGTCCTATACAAACTGATTTACAGAATTGAAAAAGCCAATTATAAAACTTATTAGGAAG
>JAQZBX010111449.1:0-10283 GCA_029593785.1 Cabassous unicinctus
GCATTTTGTTGAAGTTTTTGCATTTATATTCATAAGGGATATTGGTCTGTAATTTTCTTTTTTTGTGGTCTCTTTATTTGATATGGGTATTAGGGTGATACTAGCCTCACAGAATGAGTTGGGAAGTGTTCTCTCCTCTTGAATTATTTAGAAAAATTTTAGCAGAATTGGTATTACTCTTCTTGGAATATTTGGGAAAATTCGCCAGTGAAGCAATCGGTTTCTGTGCTTTGTTTTTTCGGGAGATTTTTGTTGACTGAAGTTCTTTACATGTTACTGGTCTGCTGAGATCTTCTGTTTCTTCTTGAATCAGTGTAGATAGTTTGTGTGGTTTAGGAATTTGTCCATTTCATCTGGGTTGTCTAATTTATTGGTGTATCTTTGTTTATACTATACTCTAATAATCCTTTTCCTTTTTATGTCATCAGTATTACAGCTCTCCTTTCATTTCTGATTTTAATTATTTTCATCCTCTCTCTTTTTTCCTTTGTCAGTCTAGTAAGGGTTTGTTGATTTTATTGAACTTTTTGAAGAGCCAACTTCTGGGTTTGTTGATTCTCTCTATTGTTTTTTATTCTATAATTCATGTATTTCCACTCTAATCTTTATTTCCTTCCTTTTGCATGCTTTTGATTTAGTTCACTCTTTTATTAGATCCTACAGTTGTGAAGTTAGTCTCTGAATAGATATCTTTCTTCTATTTCATGTAAGCATAATTTCCCACTCAGCATTGCCTTTGCTGCTTTTCATAAATTTTGATATATTGTGTTTTCATTTTTATTCACCTTAAGATATTTCCTAATTTCCGTTGTGATTTCTTCTTTGATCCTCTGGTTGTTTTAAGTGTGTATTAATTTCCACATATTTGCATATTTCCCACTTTTATTTGTTATTGTTTATTTGCTTCTTGTGGTACAAGAAAATACATTGTATGATTTCAATAATTTTAAATTAATTGATACCTGCTTTGTGACTTAGTATATGGTCTATCCTGGATAATGAGTCATGTGCAATAGTGAGGATTGTGTATTCTGCTGCAATTTGGTGAAATGTTCTATGTATATCTGTTAGGTCTAGTCAGTTTAGAGTATTGTTCAAGTCTTCTATTTCCTTATTGATCTTCTTTCAAGATTATCTATCCTTCATTGAAAGTGGTGTATTGAAGTCTACTATTAAAGTAGAACCATCTGTTTCTCCCTTCAACTCTGCCAATATTTGCTTCATATATTGTGGGCTCTGCTGTTAGATGCATATATATTTAAAATTGTTACATCTTCTTGTTGAATTGACCCATTTATCAATATATAGTGACCTTCTTTATCCTTTGTAACAACTTTTTACTTAAACTCTTTTTCATATGATATTAGTATAGCTACCCCAGCTCTCTTTTTGGTAACTATTTGCATGGTATATTTTTCCATCCTTTCACTTTCAGCATACCTGTGTCTTTTTTTGTTTGTTTGTTTCTTTGAACTTTTTATTGAAGTTTATCATTCATACATGAGCATCCACATACAATAAGTGTATAGAAAAAGTTGTGACCTTACAAAACAAACAAGCATATCATCATACAGTGCTTCCCTACATTACCCCACTGCCAACACCTTTTCAAGGCAGTTTTTATTGAGATATATTCATACACCATACAATCCATCCAAAGTGTACAATCAATGGCTCTCAATACAATCACAGAGTTGTGCATTCTTCACCACAATCAACTGCAGAACATATCCATTACTCCAAAAATAAAACCACTATATACCTTATATCACCCTCTTACTGACACAGAATTGGAGTATTACATTTTTCACAATTGATGAAAGAATATTAAGATATTACTTTTAACCATAGCCCATAGTTTGAAGTAGGTGTTTTTCCTATATACCACCCTATTAAAAACATGCAATATTAATGTACATTTTTTCTAGTTCATGAAAGAACATTCTTATATTTGTACTTTTAACTGGAATTTTCATCCACAAGCAGGAACTCTGTGTTATACCATTTATCCTATATGTATTTTTTTTTAAAAGGTATTTAGATTACATAAATGTTACATAAAAATACAGGGGATTCCCACCTGCCCCACTTCCCACACCTCCAACATTCTCCCACACTAACAACATCTTTCATCAGTGTGGTACATTCACTACAATTGATGAAAATATTTTAGAGCATTGCCACCAAGCATGGACCACAGTCTACATTGTAGTTTACACTCTCTCCCGCACAATTCTTCAGGTTATGGCAAGACATGCAATGGCCCATATCTGTCATTGTAATGTCACCCAGGAAAATTCCCAAGTCCCCCAAATGCCCCCATATTTCACCTGTATTTCCCTCTCTCTCTACTCAGAACCTCCAGTGGCCACTGCCTCCACATGAATGATATAGTTTCTTCCATTACTAGAATCACAGTAAGTCTATAATAGAATACCAGTAAGACTATTTTAGTCCATAGCTCATTCCCCACTCCTGAGGATTCTGGGATGGTGTTGCCCACTCCACCTCCAATTGAGAGGAGGCTTTGATACCATGGGGCAGATGGATGGGACTGTCTTGATTGCAGTTGTAGACTCTCTCAGTTCCTTGGGATGGTTGTTGTCCATCATCATCTCCTTGTTAGTTGTCCTGGGTGAGTCCAATGAACTGGAGAGTAGTTATTGAAACTCCATTGAATTTCAGGGCCCAGCTGGCACATGGACAGCCCAGAGATTAAAGTCTCTTTGATGTACACCTACCAACTCCAGCACCAACTGCAGGTTCAAATAAAAGGGACAGAAGAAGCATGTGTAGAGAAGTCACATCTGAGTCCAACTCTGTCACACTCGGGAGCACAAACTCCAAAGTAGGGCCACCGGCAAGGCACCAAACTGGAGCTATCTGCCATGACCATAGGTCCTGGGTGTCTCCAGAGACCTCAGGATCCCCACTATTTGGCGTAGTATCTACCTTGGCCATCTATGAGATCCTGCTGAGACATGCATCAGCATTACCTCTCTGATGACCTCCCAACTCACTTTGAAGTCTCTTAGCCATATACACTCATTTGTCTTTACCTTTTCCCTTTTTTATTCAAGGTCTTTTTCCAGTTCTACCACCAGCCGGTGCTTGGTAGTAATCCCTCAGTGCCAGGGAGGCTCATCCCTGGGAGTCATGTCCCATGCTAGGGGGAAGGTAATGCATTTATAGGCTCAGTTTGGCTTAGATAAAGGTCACATTTGAGCAACAAGGAGGCTTTCAGGAGGCAACACTTAGGTACTCTCCAACACAAGGCTAAGTTGCAAATTCAAGAGCAAAAGGCTCGCAAGCATAGTCGTCAACATCAAGGGCCCATCAATGGACCATCCTTCTTCACTAGACAATTGCCCCTGCACTTGGGGAATTGTTGCTGTTCCATTAGAGAATATGGCAGAGCTCCCAGGATGGGAATTCAATAATCCTTCAGTTGTTGTGTGAATCTCCACCCACTGTGGCAATGCTCCATGAACATTTGAACATATTTATATACCTTATATGTATGCCCAGGTGAACTTCCTCCCATGTATCCCCTATCACTAACACCCCACCCCTTTGATCCTCCCTGCCATAGTTGTAAACCTTCTGTGTTCCAAATCCTCTTCAAAAATGAAGCCAAGAATATTGCCAAATTAAATTAATAGGAGAATGAAATAATGATAGGTTTAAACATAAGAAATAAAATACATAATAATTTAGGGAAACTAAAACTAAAATAAAGGAAAAAAGATTGGGGTATTAAAAAATGAAAAACATTAAAGATAAAATAAAATAAATTATTTGTTGATGTTTTTCCTTTCATCACTATAGTATCAGTTGTCCTGTATGTACGGTGGCATTTTCTTCCATTTCTTCACCACTGTCTTACTTTTTATACCTGTGTCTTTGAGTTTAAAGTGAGTCTCTTAACAGCATATATTTGGTTCATGCTTTTTTTATACATTCTACCAATCTCTGCCTTTTGACTGGAGAGATGGAGAGTTTAATCCATTCACATTTAAAGTAACTACTGATAATGCATGCATTTTTTTCTGCCATTTTTCTATATGGTCTTTGTAAGCCTTAGGCCTTTTTTGTCCCTCAATTGTTCTGTTAATACTTAAGTTCATATTTATTTGATTTTTTGTATCATACCATTTTGAGTCCCTTCTTATTTCTTTCTGTATACATTTTTCATATATTTTCTTTGTAGTTACCATGGTGATAAAATTTAACATCCTAAATCTGTAACTATCATGTTTGATTTGATATCAATTTAACTTCAATAGCATACACCTGTCTTGTTCCTATATCCCTCTGTTACCCCACCATTTTGTTGTACATGTTGCAAATTATACCTGTATACTTTGAATTTTTCAAACCATAAATTTATCCTTACTGTTTTTGCATTTGTATTTTTTAACCTGTAAGAAGTAAAACGTGGAGTTACATACCAAAAAATACAATATACCTCTACTGGCATTTATAGCTATGCACATGTTTGCCTTTACTGTAAGTCTTTGGTTCTGTTACTTTGATCTACTGTCTAGTATCCTTTCCTTTCAGTCTGAAGAACTCAATTTAGCATTGCCTGTAGGGCAGGCCTATTGGTGACACACTCCCTCAGGTTTTATTTATGTGGGAATGTCTTAATCTGTCCCTCTTTTTGAAAGTCCCATCAAATATAATATTCTTTTTGTTTGTTTGTTTGTTTATATGTAGTGACTGTAGTAATCAGTTTATTACACAGATTAATCATTCTTGAATATACAAGCTCCAGAGGAGCAATTAGGTCTTTAAATATACACAAGTGTTTTCATCAAATGAATTTTCACACTTACATACAGATAGACCTAAGCAGTTAAAAACATAAGAAAACTAAGAACTATCATTTATGTATTAACTGAGAAACCACATACAAACCAAAGAATATGGAAAACAGAAAGAGGGGCTGAACGAATAAAGGTTGGAGGAGTGGGAAGATATAAAAGAGTTGGGAACAAAGCACATCAAAATTTATGTCCTAATAGCTCCAGTCCATTTAAATATTGACCTAACTTAGACCTTAAAATACTGGATATAGGTAGAGTTTTAATCTGGTTGGTCATAACTTTCACCTAAGATATAGGTCCTTCAGAATAAAATGAATACAGAAAGAGCTTCATGTTCTTTGCCTTGCTTTTCACAGCTGTTTTGAGTTTTAAAAGACTCCACTTAAAAACAATCTCCTACACGTCAATGGAGATGTTCTTCCCCATACCAGCACATACTATACCCACCACCCCTCACCTTGTTGTTATCCAAATTTAAGTCAATAAGGAAAGCTTTTAGTCTCACATCTAGATTATGCCAGGAGAACTGGCTTGTCACGCACACACTTTCCTGCTAGGAGGCAATGTTGATAGAGGAGTACAGTATTTCTAGTTCGTTGTTCCAAGTATTATAATAGGTAGCACTGCTGTATCAGGTAAACATGTGCACAGGGGAAGATGAGGCATGGGCACATAGAAAGCAGTCAAATGGAAATCAAAAGGACTTTCTCTTTCAGAGTTCCCCTATCTTTATTTGTAGAGGTTATCCAATAATTTCTTTAATTATATTGCATACTTCTGAGTTCATTCCCAAGCTATTCTGTTGTATTTTTTTCTGTCTGTTTAGTAGATCTGAGTAATATCAGGCACTAAAGCATCATCTGGTTTGGGATCACACAACAGAGAACAGATGGACAAGAGTACTCTTGAAATAGTCAGTGTTGGAGACCACTGTGACCATAGACTCTCAAGACAAATGTTGCCATTATGGTTAATACTTGGATGACAAATTATTGTTGTAAATGCAACTTTAGGTGGCTTGAAGGGGTAATCTGTTGGGAAATGAATTGTCAAGAAAAATACTCCACGTGGTAGAGACAGTCATTTAGCCCCATTATTGTAGCTTGCCAACGGAACATATCTCCAACAGGACCCCCTGAACACTGTGTTGGGGGATTCTATGGCAGGTCATTTAATTCCTTGTGGATTCTCTTCAGAGCTATTATGGGAGGTGGGTGGCTGTAGCCCCTCGGATGGGGAAGGGATGGAGAAGGGGAGATGGGGCACTAGGCCACCTCAGCGAATGCAGATTGGCTGGAGAAGACAGGTTGTTCAGTAGCATGGACCCTGCAGGACTGGCTGAGGGCTGGGGCCCACTGAGCTCCTGGGGCTGACGCAGCTGTCATCACATCACTGTCACCTGGCAGCAGCCCCTTTGTGTGTTGCTTTTTGAACCACTGCCACCAATGTAGCTGCCTCTTCCTCCAAGGTTCACCACTGTTTCCTCAGCCACCATGGATCCCTCAGATATAATATTCTTGGTTGGAAAATGTTTTCTCTCAGCACTTTAAGTATTTCATCCCACTGCCTTCTTGTCACCATGGTTTCTAATGAGAAATCAGCAATTAACCTTATCGGCACTCCATTGTACCTAACATATTACTTTTTCTCTTGCAGCTTTCAGAACTCTCTCCTTGCCCTTTGCATTCAACAATTTGACTACTATGTGTGTCTTCAAGTTTACCCTATTTGGTATAATTAGGTTTCTAGGTTTTGCATATTCATATCTTTTGCTAATTTGGGAAAGTTTTCTGTCATTATGTCTTTGAATATTCCTTCTTTACCTTTCTGTCTTTCTTCTCCCTCTGGGACTCCCATAATATGTGTCTTTGTATGCTTGATGGTGCACCAAAAGACTCTTAAGATATTTTTGCTTTTTGTAATTTTTTTCTTTCTGCTTCTTAGGCTAACTCATTTCAATTGTCGTGTCATCGAGTTTACTGATTCTTTCTTCTGCCAACTTCAATCTGCTGTTGATACCCTCCTGTGAGTTTTTCTTCTCAGTTATTGTGGTCTTCAACTCCAGTGGGTCTTTTGGATTCCTTTACAAAATTTTTCTCTTTACTGAGATTCTCATATTGTTCATTCATCATTTTCCTGATATCCTTTAGTTCTTTCTATGTATTTTTATTCATCTCCTTGAGTATATGGAGACCATTTTTTAAAAGTCTTTTTTCAGTATTCCACAGTCTCATCTTTTGATGTTTTCTGGGATTTTATCCTCCTCCTGTGGATGAGTCATCATTCCTCTTTCTTTGTTTTGTGAACTTTTTTGTGCAATGTACATTTTAATATTTTTAAATGTGAACTCTGGGATTTATTCCTTGAGTTGTCTATTTCTTGAGCTTGTATCCAGCTAGTGATATGACAGATTTTTTTGAGTGCCAGTGATAACTGGAAAATGTGCTTACTAAAATTTCTTCACTTATGCAGCTCTGCAAATTCTAAAACACATTGAGCTTGTTTTCTATTAATTGAATTTTAGAAGTTTACTCTTTGCACTTATTCCCCTGAAGGATATTAACCAGACCTTCTCAGTTTTGCTTATAGGAATAAGATAACATCTCAAAGCAAACCCAGACAAAAGGGTGTCAGGAGAACTTTATAACCCAGTAAATCTGTAACTCTTCTCAGAGATAAAAAGTTTGGTAGCCTTTAGTGATCAGCTGGGAAAGGAGCCATGAAGACTTTGTGCCTGTACAACAATATCTGAACTGTGGTTTATTAGCTGCTGAAACCAAGGACAAGTTGAATGTGCTTGAGACAATGCAGGACTGAGAAATTGCATGTACCCTCCTCACAAGACCCCTGGCATCACTTGTTTTTCTTCTTTTCTAACCCTCTCCTTTGTCTATAAAAATCCTAGCTCCCATTCTCACTTTGAACTGGTTTGGGGAAGATTCCCCCAGTTCCTTGCTTGTGCACTTGCAATAAATCACCTTCTCACTGATAGAAGTGTTTCTCCTTTGTGGTGCCAGATTGGGCAGGCCCTTCTATTGGAAATAGCCATGCTTACGGTAACACCAGAAGTTTCAAAAACCAAACAAGCCAATGTAAAATACAATACACTATTTCCAGAATTTTCAAATTGGCTTTGCATTGGCCAGTGCTCTCCTTCAGAATTCAGCCCTTTTATCAAGAAGATCAGCCCAAGGAGAATGTAAACTGCAGTGTCCTCCTTGTCTTTTCAGAGCTTGTGTCTTTTCCTGGGCTTGTGACTGCTCATGGCCCTAGGAATCCCCCGGTTTACAGGAATTTGAATGCCCCCTCTACTCCTTATGAAATAGACTTTCTCCATCTCTAGGGTGCCATGAAGGACTTAAAGCAAGTAATCCTTTGTCCCCTGCTGTTTGACTTCATTGTTTCTTACACAGCTTTAGCTGTCCCAAGTTTCTATTGCCTGGAGGGGAAATTCTGGAGGGGAGGAGCCAAAGATGAGTTTCCTAGCTGGAACTGCATGAGAGTGCAGACTAGATCCACACTGTGCTGGGGAAGGGGGAAAGGAGGGGCCAGAAAGGGTGCCAGGAGCTTCTCCTATGACTTTTTGACACTGCATTTTCTTGATTAGGCACTTCTTCAGTTAATACAGTCCTTTAACCGTTTTCCATAGTTTTTAGGAAGGAGTCTTTAAGACTCCTTTGCTGCTTTTGTATGAAGTAGGTTGGAACAATGGCCGACTTCAATCTGGCCCCCTAGTGATCTGAAGTAGCTGACCAAAAGCAGTGAACTGCAAAATGACTACACACTCCTGGATCTTGGGGAACTAGGTCTTTATATCTCATCCTGGCACCAGTAAGCTGTACCCAGGAGCCAGGATTGAGGTTCCCACCACTGCCTGCTCTGAGGCTGAAGATGGGGGAAAATAGCTGCTGCATGGAGAGTGAAATTCACTGGTATTTATTGCTAACTGCCTCTTCCTCCCCCTCTTCCTTGGATGCTGCACGGTGTTCTACTAAACTCTGGACCTTCAAAATAGTTGATTCAGACAGTTCCAGCCAGTTCAATTATTGTTCTGGTGGAGGAACTTATTCCTGGATATTCCTACTCACCATCTTCCCACAATCCTCTCCCATGAATGATTTTTTAATTTATCTGTTTATCTATTTATAATTGAACACCAGTAAAACCATCACCCAAACAAGAACTAGAATCTTAACAATAATTTACATCCTCCCATGTTCTCTTCCCATATCCAGTCTCCCTATATGCCCCACCAAAGGTGGGCTACCACAAACAAAAACATTAGAGTTTTAATGGAAATTAGAAAAAGGTGTCCTTTCCTCAGATAATTTAAAAGAAAGTTTCAACAATGAAAACCAATCAAATTATTTCAATTAAACAAAAATCAGAAAATAAGAAATGATTTGAATTTTTAATTATACTTATTGAAAAATCAAATTCTCTATCATATAAAATTTTGTTTAAAAATAGTTTCATGACAGGCTTTCATAAAATTGAATATCTTATGAGAATTTGAAAGCCTATTTGCTTCAATACCTGTTTTCATTTAAATAGCCAATAAATTTTATAATCTTTCTTATGACATTGTGTCCCTTAAGTAATTTTTAATCAATTTTAATTTTGAGGAGCTACAATTTTCACTGGTGACCAATAATAGCAAAATTAAATATATCCAGAAAGGTACAAAAACATTTCAAACAGTGTCATGCCAATTATGTTAGATTTTAGAAGGCAACTTAGATTTAGTTTCTTATATATTGAATTTCTAGCAATATCATATTCCTTACAATATTCTTTGGTCAATTTCAATTATAAATTTTGACATAATTTCAATAATTGACATTCTTCATAATTTCTCAAAACTCACATCATCTGGAACACTGAAAAGGCCATAATATTATTGTATTTCTTTCATATGAAATATGATGTTATTTCATGTCCAATTTAGAAAAACAGAAATCAGATTTTTCATATTTACTTTTGCATTATAAAAGGGCTGACAGTGAGATTTTGTGGTTGAAATGAGACTTCTTCCTTCATTTTTGGTATTTTCTTCATTGGATAAGTTGGCATCAATGTAACGAGATGCAATTTGTTAGGCAACAATAATACAATTTTCATAAAATATTCTTTTATTTTCATCAAGGAAGTTCTTTTGATGATTTTAAGGGAATTTCACAAGGAAAATTTTGGTTCCTTTATCATTTTTTCATATAATATTAATTTTATTTAAAATAGCATGTCAAACTAGTACTAAGCAAATGAATTCAAGAGTGGATATCATCTGAAAGTATACATTTGACTTACATTTAGAATATATATCTTGTTTAAAAGTTCCTAGTTTAGATGCAAAGGTTACTTTAGATGATATTAGATCAACAAGGTCTTGACCGTCATTTGTAACTCAATAGAACAGTATGTATCCATCATATTAGAAAAGGACACTTTGCTTCC
>JAQZBX010111450.1:0-10282 GCA_029593785.1 Cabassous unicinctus
CTGGGACTTTGATGTATTCCTTTTCTTGAGCCATGTCTTCTATTTTCTTAGTATGGCTCGTAATTTTTTGCTGGTGTTTAGGCATCTGGTTAGGTTGTATTTTACTTAGATGCTCTATCTCTTTCTCTTTTATAGGGTTTTAGTGGCAGGAGGCTGTGAGTTACCACAGCTCTTTGATTTTTGGCTCAACCTTGATTGTAAGGATCATCCTGCTGGTTTCTCAAAACTGGGCATTCGACCCAGTAATTGGTTGTAGAGTCGTTTCCTAGGGCCTTGGGCAGGGAGACTGTAGAGGCCAGGAAAAGCCTCTCCTGTTTAATTTTCTTATGTGCACTTCCTTGGTCTGCCAGGAGATGGCGCTCATTGGCAGCTCTCAATCGAATGCCTGGTTGGAGTGTATTTGTTGTGACACAGACCAGATCAATGTGATAGAGCTTCCTGTCTGAGGGCTAAGAGCCTTGTAATTTAAACTTTCGGAGACAGTTCTCCAGTCTTCTCTGGCAGCCCCCTCCCTTTTCCCGGCTAGGAAATATTTCCTCTCTCTTCTGAATCCTCAACAAGCAGTCCCTGTTAGTAGTGGAGGAGATTGGGAGGTTTGTATATCTTTAGCCCCTTGCAGGCTCCAAGGCAAACAGTGGTGCAGCCCCACCCGGCCTGGAAGGGCTCTTGGGATAGGGCAGACCAAACCTGGGAGTCAAAAGCAGGGTCAGCCCCAGGCTCTGTCTCCCCTCTCCTGTGGAGTCCTCAACAATTAGTCCAGGCTAGAAGAGAGGGAGATTGCGAGGGTCGGATTTTTCCAGTCCTTCCTAGGTTCCCAGGGCAAACCGCAGTGTGGAAGGGTCCATGGGGCTCCGCAGCCCAAATTTGCAGGTCAGAACCTGAGTCAGCCTAAGGCTGTGTCCCTCTCTCTTCCCTTTCCGGGAGTGGTAGATCCCTTTGTCTGTAGTCGCAGGCCCAGAGACCTGAGAATTCTAAGGAGTGTGGGGGAGGGTGCCGGCAGCAGCAGCCATTGCTGATTCCAGCTCATGGTTCTGTTGTCGCGATTTCCCTCTTTTGTCCCTCTCTCCTCTGGGTGGTGTGCAGCCTTCACCTGCTGTCCTAAACCCTAGAAGATCTATTTCAGGGCTGTTTCAGCCTGTTCTCTAGCTATTTTTTGGAGAAGAGATTCCTGTGTCTTACTAGTCAGCCATCTTCCCGGAAGTTACTTATTAATAACAGAGGTGATAGAAACAACAGCTAATGTTCATATCAAATGCTTACTAAGTGCTAAGTGTTCTTAATGCCTTAACCTATTTAAATACCCCCCACCAATCCATTCACACACACATCTTTTGTGGTTTGTACTATTGATGTGTTGATTTGCAGATGAGAAACCAAGGTTAGAAACAGAAAGCGGAAGTTAAATAGCTGTGGTGTGCTGGATTTGGCCTTCAGGCAACTCCCAGGCAAGCCCACAACAGTAGCTCAAGGTGCCAATCATGTATGCTGCCGTCTGCTGGGGAAGACAGGTCCCAGGCAGGTACTTCTGCTTAGGCTGCTGCCATACCTAGTGGTCCTAACCAAAAACAACCACCTTTGGACTACAGCAGTGGCCTATAGGGTAGCCTTGGTAAGGAACTCTTCCCAGAAGGGATGCTTTATATTGGTGATATCTAATGACCCCATTTGTATTTTCTTGAGGAGAGTGTGAATATATGACAATCAGAAAGAAGATGGCAGTCAGAAAGGCAATAAGGAAACAGGTGAAAGGAAAGCAGAGCAGAAAGAAAGAAGCATTCAGAAGAAAGCCAAGTCCCTAGTGCCATGGAGTCCCCTGGTATAGACGACAGGGCAGCCAGTTCCCCAGAGCTGCCCTTTAGACCTCGCTGGTGGCCCCTGAGATGGTTTCCTGGGTTTCTTCACCTCCCATGCAGACTTTAAATAATCTCCCAGTATCTGAGGTGGTCTGTAGGTCCCCACCTTCTTTTCAGCCTGAAAGCCAAGCATAATACCAGTTTGGTGTAGGTCCTTGGACAAGTCCCTTCTCCTTTTTGGACCTCAGGTTCCTTCTCAGGAAGAAAGGCAGTTATGGTACTCAATCAAGGGCAGTTGTCCTCCATCCAGCTGCCTCTTCTGCTTCATTCTCCACCATATCACTTGTGCATGAGTGCAATGTTCCGAAATCAATTGAAGAACTGCTGTAGGTATCTGCCAAATCAGATTTCTAAACCTGTTAGTGTGAATATGAATTTATCAAAACAAGTCTCCACTCATAACTGCTCTTGTATTTCTGTTGTTTGAGCTACATAAGTAGAACATGCATGTTGTAGTTCCGTGATGATGTAAACTTGGTACTACATAATGACTTGCTCCTCATACTCAGTAAACTGCATAATAATGTTCTGGTAAATTAGAAACAAAGAATGCAGCAGGTTCTGTTTAGCTTATTAAAGATGGAATTGAATAGTAAAAATAGCTCCATTTTTGGTGCTTTAGAAGCACAGTGACCAAAAAAAACCTGTATGGCTGCTCATTCATTAGTCTTACCTACTAATGTCAAACCCATGGTACCTAGATTTAAACAAAATTCCAGTGCTCTCACTCTTTAAAAAAATGAAAGAAAAAGAAATGTGGAAGGAGGGAGCAGCATTTTTGGTTTCCACATTGACTTGGAGGGGGTACCAGTGGTATTAGCACCCAGGAGCCAGGGATGCTAAACATACTGCAGATGCCAATAGAACCCCTGATGAGAAACACTGGATGATCTAAGGCTCTTCTCACAGTAAATATAAATAAATCCACTTTAAGTTTTGAAGTTCTGTTACATGAGCTCTTAGAGTTGAATGTCAGAATGTTAAAGGGAAGTGATAAATAGCCCATGTTTTTATATGGAGTTTCTCAAAAAGACTTTTCAATACTGGGTGCTTTTCTAAAGGAAACAGCTTTACAGTGAATGGAGGCTTTCTGGCATGTTTCTAATGCCTGTGAGCCACAAGAGCCAAAACCATGACCACATTAAACACAGATGTCCTGTGAGCCGGAAAGTGCTCTGTTGATAAAATTGTTTTGCAGAATTTTCCCGAGTTACAGACAAAAGTGTTTATTTTTCTTAAGCCATTGGTACCTGTTCTTATTTGTCTGCTAGTGAGGTGTCTGCTGTTAGGTGCTGAAGGAGCTGGTCTTCTAACCCAGACCAGCTGACTCCCATTTAGGGCCTCAGGATACCAACGAGTTCTGCTGCCCCCTGCTGTGGAATAGGTTGTAGGGCAAACATACTATAAGGGGCCTTTCTGCAGGCCAACTGCAATTGCCTTTTTATTGGTCCTCCTGGGTCATATATGACTCTGCAATATGCAAAATTTTAGGCATTCCTTACCACCTATGTGACTTTTGTTGTATCTGAATACCATGTGTATTATAATAACTTAATATTTTTATTAACTCAACTTTTAAAAACTTATTTTCATCCTAAGTAATAAATTCTGTGAAATGATAAGCTATTTATATTTTTCAAATATACTTTAAGTTATACACATAGCTATTAAAATTAAAAAGTCCATCTACTTACTACCTTAAATCATCTATAGTAGGTGGTACCCATAATCATAACCATACCTAAAACAATAACCCAGAGGATTTTAAATATCAGGATTTTATTTAGAAAAGAGAAAGATTGAGAACCAGTGAATCCCTGAATCATGTTTGTAAAATGAGCATATACTAGTTTATGATAAAGTTGACTTAAGCAAGAGTATGAATGTGTATATGTGTGTGTGTGAATATGCAGCTATAAAAACAATCAATTGCATCTAATATTCATTGTGGCCATATGCAGCATTCTGGTAATAACTTCCAAATACTCCTTATCAAGTAACTTGGCCAATGTTACAATGAATTACTATTGCTGTAGCCAAAAGCAAAGCAATTTGACATGTGGCTTAGTCTGTTCTGGTTTTTCTATGGTGGATGCACAATTTCTTGTAGGCTTTGGAAACCACTGAACTATAGCTCTTAGCTCCTGTGGCAGAGCAAGGAAATTATTATAATGCTTGGTCATGGAAATGAAGCTGGGTAAGGAGGGAAGTGAGGACATAAGGGGGTGAGGGAGAGTGGACTAGGTGATAGGGTTAACAGATTGTAGTCCCAGTGGGGTTGAAAGATTGTTGAAGTTGGGTGCCAGAGGCTCTGCTTTTCTTGTTTGACCTGAAAGTTCCCAGGAATAGAGACAAGAGGTCCATTCTTCTTAAGGTCTCCAAGTTTAACTCTTGCTCTGTCCACATACCCACATTACTGGGGAGAGTGTTACATGTGACCAAAATCTTCTCCATCAGACAATTTTATAAGAAGGAATTAGAACTTTCTTTTCTTTCAAACATAGGTTTCCTTCACCAGCTATGCCTTTTTCATTGAAATTATTAAGTAACCACAATGATATTTTCATGTTTTCACATATTGAGGCCCCTCAGTGTCAGAATTCTCATAAGTCAAAAGGAAAGATTCTGTGTCCAAGAAACTAGTGTCAGACCATTGTCAGGTCAACCCTGCCCATAGATTTTATTTATCTTGCTTCTTGTAAGTTCCGTGAGGGCAAGGATTCTTACCTGTTTTGTTCACAGAGTCTGAACCTGGCAGACAGAAGTCTCTTGATAAATATCTATTGAATGAATGAATGAATGAACCTTGGCCTTTTCAACTTCAGTAAAAGCTGGGATTAAGGAAAGCAGCAAGTGAGGAGAAAATAAGGATGCTTCAGTAACTGGTATTCATTGAAGGGTCAAGGAGATGATGAGGGGTGAGGGAGGAGGCTTTTCCATGGACTCTGCCACACAGGCGTTGAGTGAAACGCATGAAATGTATCCCACAATGCTGTGTCGTCATCCTTGCTGCATATTTCAGAGACATCTTTTGTACTGAAAGTCCCAACCCGGGTTTCTCCACTCCCTCTGCTTGGACACCTCCCACTGATTCAGAGACAAACTGCTTAATGTTTGTCCTGCCTTAACCTTTTCAAAGGTCTTTGCAACTTACAAATGATGATGTATGGCTATTCAGTTCTCAGAACTCCAAAGCCCCTCCTTTTTGCCCCACCCCCAGCCAAAGCTTGGAAACCCACCTCCAGTGCCCTGTCTTCCAGGGAGCTTTCTCCCACTGCTCAGGTGTTGTTTCATTTAATTTTATGATTGTCAATAAACAAATTTTAAAATGTATCTCTAAAAGGGACTTAGCTTTCATAATTTTGTGAGACTTTTTCCATCTGAATAAATCTCCAAATCATAGGGGGGAAAAGTCATCTAACAGAGTGATGTCTTGATTTGGGATTTGGAAAACAGGTTTACCACGTGGAATTCATGGCCATGACCCATTTCATGCAAAATTAACTTTTATGCATGATTCGACATCATTCTGTAGCGTGTGTGAGCGCCTGTGTGCACGTCAAATACTTTACCAGTCATGTTTGGCTTAAGGGGGTGAGGGGAGAGAACACGTCTGTCTCGTTCTCTCAGAACAGCCTCCTCAGAGCTGAGCACACCCGGGCATTGAATAAATACTTGAATAATTGACATTACCCTGCGGAGCTTTTAGTTGAGGGGGGTAGAGTTCATGGCCACCCGGGCAGCAGAGCCTCCTGAGTGGCCGCCCTAATGTCAAAGACATGGAGAGCCTCACCCTTCGCCACCATGCGGAAGTTCCAGCCCTGGGAGCCTTTCTCACCACAGGCGTCGGTCGGGTCCTGCCTCCCGGGCCTTGCACAGCGCCAAAACCCAGGTGCTCTCCCCAGGAGGGCCGCCTCCTCCCGGGTGTTCCTCCCTCAGGGGGCACCCTTTGAGCTGGGCGAGCGGCTCTTCTCACTCCCCGCAGCCGGGCAGACTCCGCCTCTTTCCTCCCGCATCGCATCCCGGAGGGTGGAGTGGCCATCCAGGGGGATTTGTCAGCGTGCCCTATATAGTCGCAGACAGCTGCCATCTGTTATGTTTAGTAACACCGTGCCGTTCCCTCTTCCCTGGGAATAAGCCTGCCTTGGTCATTAAGCCAGGAAGTTATTTTTTAACGGCGACTCCGACTCCTCATAGACAGGCTCTGCCCGTTAGGCAGTGGCTGACTCTTCGGTCTGAATCCTCCTTTCTTCCTGCCTCCTGGGATTTGTGCAGGATCCCGAGTTCACTGTTGGCCGTGGGCCTACAGCCAGTGGCTTAACTAAAAAGGCAGAGACAGCTCCTCCTTCTATGGGTTCAGTGAATAGAAGAATCTGTGATGTGTGCACCATTTTCATGCATCGCATTTCATCCCCGCAAATGTGAAGTGTAAATTGGGCTAGAACATGATTGTGAATCAGACCAGACGTCATGATTAATTTATCACCGTGCTCCAGATACATCAGCTAAAATTATATGAATTTAAAGTAACGGTACTTCCTGCCTTTGTCTTTGCTGAGATGAACTCTAAAGAATAGATCGTTAGAGAAATAAAGGAGCTCATATTCCACTCTGCTTATATTGGAAAAGTATAAATGTAATTCAATGTTCTCAACCAGATTTCTCCCACGGATTGCAACTGAATTTGCCCACTTACTCTTTACATCAGCCTATATACCACTCTAGACACACTGAGCTGGTAAACATTGAAGTGGAGATGAGCTTTTGCATATTCCTGGCAACACTTGAGATGCCTAGAATTCTGGTTCCCAAACTAGGTAATTATCAGAATTTTCTACCACTTTGCTATTCAAAATGTGGTCCTTGAAGCAGCAGCTCATCACCTTCTAGATCCTTAGAAATTCAGAATCTCAGGCCACATCCCAGACTATTGAATAGGAACCCGAATTTTTTAACAAGACCCATTAAAGTTTGAGAAGAACTGAGCTTTTAAAACTATGAACACCTTTTAAAACTACAAACACCTTTGCTCAGACATCTATATATGTTTAATAAGCAGCCCAAGTGATTCCTGTAAGTTGATTTGTCAAATTTGGAGGCCACTGGTCTAAGGTTACCAGTTGCCTCTAAGGTTCAAGGTTCAGTTGACTTTTAGGCTCATGACATCAGCCAAAATTAATGGAATCAGTTGACCTGCCTTAAAGTTCAGTATAGGTAAATTTGTCTGTTTAGTCATCTGTGAATTACAGATGCAAGAAAATTTATTAATTCTTTGGTTAAATAACCACCCTCTTATTACTGTATTAGGAAAGCTCAAAACTGGGGAGGTAGATTTTCTCCTTGTATAACTGCCTCATTCACTCCCAGACTGAGTGTAGGCATGAGAAAATCTTTTGCTTGGCCATTAAAGCTGCCTCTCCACCCCCACCCCATTGAAATGGTCTGACTTTATTTGTAACAGTACTTTTCATTCAGACAGATACAAAAGTCCTTTATGTTGTTGCTTAGTGCTGTTTAGGGCTGTACTAGAGGACTGTGTTTAGTTCTGGACACAATAAAGGATACGCAGACCTTGGTAAAGGCTCAGAAGAAATTCATAAAGATTATTTTTAAAATTCAAAGTGAGGGGAAGAGGGTGTGGCTCAATTGATAGAGCTCCCGTTTACCATATGGGAGGCCCCGGGTTCGCTTCCCGGGGCCTCCTTGTGAGGGCAGGCCGGCCGGCCCACGCGGCTCAGTGGGCTGATGCGGCAAGACCTCACAGCAGGGGGGAGATAAGCAGACACAGAAAAAACGCACAGCAAAATGGACACAGCAAACACAAGCAGCAAGGGGGGGATAAATAAATAATCTTAAAAAAAAAAGTGAATCTTCAAATTGTGTGGCATTATCTAGAAAATGGTCATCATCTATCATGATATAAGCAACAAGAAATGAGCCTCAACTATAGCTTGAGAAGTTTTCAGTTTAGAGAAAAAAGATTGTAGTAATATGTAGAGGAAGAGAAAACAAGTTCCCTAGAGCACAAGTTCTCAATCTTGGTTGCACATTACAACCACTTGGAGAGATTTTAAAAATCCCAATTAGGTCAGGAACTTTTTGAGTAGGACCCAGGCATCAGTAGTTTTAAAGCTTTCCAGGTGATCCCAATGTACAGCTTAAGTTAAGACCTACTGCTTTGGAGAGGTGCATCTCAAGAGTTAATGAAGGAACTGAGGTGGCACAGGTGGCAGAGTGACTCTCCCACCTCGGAGGTCCCTAGGATGGAATCCCAGTGATGGAATGCAAATTCTGGTCCAGCAGGTCTGGTGTGGAACCAGAGCTTCTGCAATTCTAAAAAATGCCTAGGAAATGTCAAAGCTATGGACTGAGCTTATAGTAGCAAGGGGCTAGCTAGAGGCCTTTGAAACTAGACTAAGGTTTCCCACATAGAATCCATGGCCTTATTTTCAGGCCATCTCAAAGTCCCTATGTCTCTATGACATTTGTTGACATGTAAAGAGATAACTTCAACCATCACGTAAACCAGTGAAAAGAAAAGCACTGTAAAGAACAAGTCTTTGGATTAAAACATTTAATAATTAAAAGCATCTCCTTGAATTGAAAATGATTTATAGAGGAATTTAAAGAGCAGAAATGTTTCTAGCTTTTCCAGAAAGTATTACCACCCACCTTCTCACGTTACCATTTCTTCAGGATGGCTTTAGTAGTAGCAGAGTCGTCATAATGTGTATGTTGAGCAGATGGTCAAGTAGAGGGGAAGCTGGGGTGCTGGTGCTGCTGCATTTATGCCAAAGCCGAGCCACTTCAGAATCTAAAGAGGTTTATCTGTGTTCTGCGTGTAGTGAGAACCAGCTACTTTCTCAAGAGAGCCCACTCATCTATCAAGATGATGGGGCAAGTAAATAAAGTAAAATGTTATTCTTAAAAATGTTCACAGTGATATTAATAGCCGATTGAATGACAGAGCTTTACATGTACAAGCTCACCTGATCCTCTCAACAACCCTATGGGGTAGTTACTATTGCTGTGCCTATTTTACAGATAAGAAAACAGAGCTGAAAGAAGGCGAGACACTTGCACAAGGCCATACAACTAGAAAGTGGCAGAGCCAGGGTTGAAACCCACCCCCTTTGTGACTCCAGAATCTGCACTTTAAGCTGAAGTACGTGATGACAAATCTAACTTGCTGTTTGGAATTTTCTATGGATATTTCTGACTGCTATTTTGTTGTTTTCATCTTTTCAGTAGGCTTTGCTCTAAAAAAATATTTTAACAGCCTTTTAATTTTTTAATTAGCTTGGTTCCCCAAAGATAAAGCTCTTTAAAGGTCAGATGTTAACTTAATCCTCTTTGGGTTATTGTTGAAAAAGATCATTGGAATTGACCTTGACACAATCACCCCGGAGGCTTTTGATATCAGTGAACACAGACGACTGCTGTTATGGGTAGGGGCATTTTCTGTGCCTTGATAGCAGGCAGATTTGCTTTTCTTGACAAGACCCTGAGTAAAAAGACTTAATATCCATCTTCAATGTGAATCGAATCGTGCCCTACTGACATTAGATTCTCGGCCACAGGGAACACAAGATTGGCTGCTGAGGGGCTGCATTAGGCAAACTAGATGGCCACAAGAAGAAACAGAGCATGACAAGAGCCAAATTACATGGTCAGAACGAGGGGTGAGCGGGGGGAGGGGGGAACCCATCACACGCTCACCTGCAGAAGAAATAAAGGCAGCAAAGGCCCACAGTTCACAAAACATTTTCAAAAAGAGTCAGGGTTTCCAAGCTATCAACCTAAAACAGAATTTTTCTGAGAAGAACAAAAATCCACAGCTTTGATTCAATGGGCAACAAATAACTTTACACATGGTGAACATAAAAAGCATTGCTCCCCTGGGTCCTGTGCTAGGATAAAAGATGGGAGTGTGCCGAACCACCTCCACGCAAGACAGTGATGTGATGGGCACATGGGTGATGTCTGTGCTATGTCCCGCCCCCATCCATGTGGCTAAGGTGGGAAGAGCTATGACCCTCCCCCCAAGCCTGGCCACCATTGATTGGGTAGGTGCATGACCCCAGCTGGGTCCTTTCCTGGAATTTTAAAAATTGGAAGTGAAAAAAATAAAAGGAATCTGTCTCACCCACGGCAGTGGTGGAGGGAATTGAAGCTCAGATGCCATCAGCAGCCATTTCTCCTTCCACATGGAGGGAGCTGGTCTGACCAGCAGAGAAGAAAAGAGATTGAGAAAGTACAGATACTGCTTAAGTTCCTGGTTCCAGCTGTTCCTGAGGCCCAGGAACATTCCTGTCCAGCTCACAAATTAGTTGTTAAACCTTAGACACTCTGAACTAATAAAAGTTCCTTTTTTGCCTATCCTAGTTTAAGTTTCTATCACTTATAACCAAGAAAGTCCTGGCTTATAC
>JAQZBX010111451.1:0-10289 GCA_029593785.1 Cabassous unicinctus
GAATTCATAATTACATCAAATTCCCCAACGGTTACAGCATGATAAAAAAAATTTTTTAAAACAGCAATACCATCAACATTCAAAACTCTTGACAGAAACTAAAGCACTGGAAAAGACCAGTAAAACTGAATAAATGTAAAGGTCTATGTTCGGAATACTGTCCAAACACCAGATGAAAGAGAACTTTGTGTCCATAGATAGAAGACAAAAGGAGTTTAATTGACAATAAGCTTAATATAAATTAAAAATGTAGAAAACTGCAAAACTATTGCCAATCTAGGGGAATGTAATCATGTCTAGAATTCAAAAGGAAAAAGTTATTTAAAAATAGTAATCATAATAGTGAGTGTTAACTATGTGTACAAGCATCACATTCTACATTTAAGACTTTGTGATAACCCTAGGAAGGAAGTACTAATCAACAGTCCCATACCACAAAGGAGAAAATGAGTCTTAGGGAGACTTACTTAGCTGGGTCCCTTGGTAGCTTACCTAGTTAGTGGTCAAGCTGTGATTTGCACGAGATTTTCCTGGGGCCACATTGTAGCATGTGAACCACTATGGCAGCCACCCAAAGATATCCATCTCCTAATCTCCAGAACCTGTGAATAAATTACCTTCCATGGCAAAAGGGTAATTGAGTTAGGGACCCTGAGATGGGGAGATTATTCTGGATTATGCCGTGGGCCTAATGTAATCACAGGTGTTCTTATAAGAGGAAGGCAAGAGGGGAAGAGTCAAAGGAGATGCCTCCAGAAGCTGAAAAAGGCAAGGGAATGGGTACTTCCTTAGAAACTTCAGTGCAGTCCTGCCAACCTTGCTTTTAGGACTTCTGAACTCCTGAACTGTAGGATAATAAATTTTTTGTTGTAAGTGACTAAGTTGGTAGGAATTTGTTACAAGCAGCAATATTAAACAAATACAACCACCATTCTGTAAAATAATCTACTGATTATTCCATGACTGGATGAATCTGATCTTAATCGGGCCCCTATCTGTTATTTTCTCTTTTTCTATCATGGCTCTTATCTCAATCTGTAATTTTATATCTGTATGTTTGTTTTATGCCTGTCTCTTCCAGTAGTCTATAAATTCCATGAACACAGAAGTCTTGATTCTTTTGTTCACCACTGATTACTTGGTGTCTATCACAGAGCTTGGCATGTAGGAGGCACTCATAGATATGGGCTGAAGGAATATTTCAGGGAGCTAAAATTTAAGAAGGAAAACTTCAAACATACAGGCAAGCCTTCCATTGACTTATTGAACCTACTGTGCACTTCATTATGTCACTTATGATTCAAATATAAATTAGATACCATCCTTAACTAGTAGTATATGTGTTTGTGTGTATATATACATACACACACACACACACACACACATATATATATATATATATGACAGACTTGGGCTTTTAAACAAATACAGAACAGTTATTTATGTGGTAATGGAAGCATATAGAAATTATGGTGAGGGAGAAGTGATTCATTCTGAGTGGGGAGAAGTTCAAGGTTAGACTTCAGAGACAAGGTAGATTAAACAGGATCTTGAAGAATAAGCAGAGTTCAGCAAGAAGGCAGGGAACAGTTACATGGACAATAATCTAGCATAGCTTGTGCAAGGAACACCAAGGATATGGGAGTGGTTCTTCAAATAAGTAGGTTGTCTTCGAATATTTCCATTGCTGCCCTATGTTGCTCTAGGGCTAGGCAGATGATTTTGAAATCAAGCTCCATGGAGTATGAGGTGTTAAGGGGACAAGTCTGAGGGGCCACCATGAGGGTAAAGGAACCTGAAGCCCTGACCACTGAGTTTCCATCCTTACTTTAACTAGATAAATTCTTCTTTCATCTACTTCCACATAATATTTTCTTTGAATAAAGGATACTCTGACTTTATAAAGTTTGGAAATTGCTGTGTCATGGAGTGAGAGTTGCAAATTCAAAACCCTACAAGACACCCAACAAGTAATATAAAGAAATGAAGTGAACTAAGTGTAAAACAGTAGGCTTTTGTGGGGACTGTATTTAATTAGAGAGCATATGCCCTATTTAAAGGCTTTCAAATCTGAAATTTTAAAATATCGTATGGGCTAGATATGGCCCATGAGCCCCCAGTCTAGAGAAATTGAAAACTGAAAATTAAAAGAGGCAGACCTTGAGTTGTCCTACACAATAAGAGCTTTATGTCAGAGCTGGAAAGCCAACAAAAGATCACCTTTGGTAAGTAGGAACACCCTGACATCAAGAGCTCATCCTGGTCTGGATGGAATGGTAGACTGGAGCACTTCTGAAATCTCATTGAAATTGATTCTCTGATTCTATAGTGAAGATGATAAAACCAGGCTAAGAGAGTTTCTCCAAGGAATGACTTTATGTTTGATTTTTATTTTCCTCTCAAAACCTGGGTTAGAGTAGCTCAGTTTTTCATACATTTACTTCTGAGACTGGCACTGGTTTAAACCATGATTCATGATGTAGGCATTAGGAATTTCCAAAGAGTAAAACTTCTGAGGCAATTGTGTTCTGTGTCACTTCAGTGGAAGATGGAAGTGGAAGATGAGGCAAAAAAAAAAAAGAGTAAAGTCATTCACTTAAAAAGTGGAAGGCATGCAAATAAATGAGTTATGCATTCGTAGGTGTAAGTGATTGTAAATCTCCACAGAAGTGGTGACAGCACTAAGTTTAAAAGCCTGGGATTTCAAAAGTTCCAGATACACTGATGAATTTCAAAAATCAAGGAAATGTAATAGTGTCTGCACATGGCACATTTGGTAGAGGATCAGGATGCTATGGTGGTCTTTGTGAGAGATGATTGCATACGAGGGTCCCTGCAGCAGACAAAAGCTGAACTGAGATGTCCAAGGCCAACTGTAAAGGAGGCAGAAGAAGTCAGAACTCTTGTAAAAATATCTGCTGTATGTACATATAAAAATGACTGGGAACAATTCAACTAGTAGGGGCACAAATTCTTCAGCCAACAGGGTGAAAAATTCAGGTGCAATGGAAAGACAGTATGTCTTAGTGAAGGACAGAGAGCTGCAGTGACACCAACCAGTTATCAAGTGGACATATATGTCTTCTTCACATGGTTTTGCCCTCTACAGAGCACAGTTGCTTCCATTATCTCATGTGATCCACATAATTATATATATTTGATATTATTATGATTATTCCCATTTTATCAATGAGGAAACTGAGACTCAGAAAACAGAAAATGTAAGTTCAAACTAGGACTTGAGCTCAGAACTTCTGATTTCAAAGACTGATTGTGTCACCATCCTATGTTGCCACTCATGAATCTGAAGTGTATAAAAGAACTTGGATTGCTTGTCTTTTTATCATTGGGTTGTATGATCTCTTTATATAATATGGATATCAGACCTTTACTGGATATGTGGTTTCCAAATATTCTCTCACATTGAGTAGACTGCTTTTCATCTGCTTGACAAACTCCTTTGAGGCACAAAAGTGTTTAAGTTTGAGGAGGTCTCGTTTACCTATTTTTTTCTCTTGTTGCTCGTGCTTTGGGAGTACAGTTTAAGACACCACAGCTACCAAAAGATCTTGAAGATGTTTCCCTACATTTTCTTCTAGAACTTTTACGGTTGTAGCTTTTATATTTATGTCCTTGATCTATTTTGAGCTAATTTTTGTATAAGGAATGAGATAGGGGTCCTCTTTCTTTCTTTTGGGTATTGCTATCCAGTTCTCCCTGCACCATTTGTTGAATAGACTGTTCTGCCCCAAATGGGTAGGCTTGACAGCCTTGTCAAAAATCACTTAGCCATAAGTTTGAGGATCTATTTCTGATTCTACTCCATTGGTCAACATATCTATCTTTATGCCAGTACCATGCTGTTTTTGCCAATGTAGCTAAGTAATATGCTTTAAAGTCAGGAAGTGAAAATCCTGCAAGGTCCTTCATCTTTTCAAAAACATTTTTGGCTCTTTGGGACCTTTTACCCTTCCAAATAAACTTGATAATTGGTCTTTCTAATTTTGTTTTTTTAAAAAGGCTGTTAGAAGTCTTATTGGGATTTCATTGAATATGTAAATAAATTTGGGTAGAACTAACATTGTAACAATATTTGGTCTTCCAATCCATGAACATGGAAAGTCCTTCTATTTATTTAAGCCTTCTTTGGCTTCTTTTAGCAATGTTTTGTAGTTTTCTGAATATAAGTCCTTTTTGTCCTTGGTTAAGTGTATTCTAAATATTTGATTCTTTTAGTCTCTGTTGTAAATGGGATTTTTTTTCTGACTTCCTCCTCAGATAGCTCATTAATAATGTATAGAAATTTTGCATATCAATCTTGTATCCCACCACTTTGCCGAACTTGTCTACTAGCTCAAGTAGCTTTGTTGCAGATTTTTCGGGATTTTCTAGATATGGGATCACGTCATCAGCGAATAGTGAAAGTTTTACTTCTTCCTTTCCTATTTGGATGCCTTTTATTTCTCTTTCTTGCCTAATTGCTTTAGCTAGAACTTCTAGCACAATATTGAATAACAGTGGTAGTAGTGGACATCCTTGTCTTATCCCCAATCTCACCAGGAAAGCTTTCAGTCTTTCTCCATTAAGTACAATGTAGGCTGTGGGTTTTTAATATGAACTTTATCAAGTTGAAAAAATTTCCTTCTATTCCTATCTTTTGGAGAGTTTTCATCAAGAAAGGATATTGGATTTTGTCAAATGCCTTTTCTGCATCAATTGACGTGATTGTGATTTTTCATTCCTCTAAAGAGGAAATACGAATGGACAAAAAGCACATGAAAAAATGTTCAACATTATTAGCTATTAGGGAAATGCAGATCAAAACTACACTGAGATATCATTTCATACCTTAAAGAATGACCATTACTTAAAAAAAAAATTTTTTTTTTTTAAACAGAAAACTACAAGTGCTGGAGAGGATGTGGAGAAATAGGAACACTCCTTCACTGTTGGTGGGGATGTAGAATGGTGCAACCTTTGTGGAAGACAGTTTGGCAGTTCCTCAAGAAACTAAATATAGAACTGCCATATGATCCAGCAATCCCTTTACCAAGAATATATTCAGAATAAATGAAAGCAAGGACATGAACTGACATTTGCACACTGATGTTCATACCAGAATTATTCACAATTGCTAAAATATGGAAACCACCAAGTGTCCATCAACCAATGAGTATATAAACAAAATGTGGTATTTACATACAATGGAATATTATTCAGCTGTAAGAAAAAATGAAATCGGGATGCATGTGACAACATGGATGAACTTTGAGGACATTATAATAAGTCAGACACAAAAGGACTGAATAGAATTGATGGTAATACATTATAGTGAATATAACTAACACTGCTGATTTATAAATGTGATTGTGGCTGAAAGGGGTAGTCTGTGGATGTAATATTTCAATAGAAAGGAAGCTAGAGAATAATCTGGGGACTGTATAACATGTGATTTCAGTGGTGGATGAAGATTGTGGCTAATAGTATAAGAATGTTCTTCTTTTTACAAAGTGTTAAGAATATGGTGATACTCCGGAAAATTACAACTAAAGTAAATTATGGGTGATAGTTAATAGTAATATTATAATATTTTTGCAGCAATGGCAAAGAAGATATTATAGCAATTCTAAGGGACAAGAATAGGGGTGTATAAGGGAGTATGGGATTTTTCCTTTGGGAGTAGTGAAAAGGTTCTAAAATTGAGATGATGACAGAACAACTCTGTGATGAATATGAGAGCCACTAAGTGTACACTTTGAATAGATTGTACAAAGCATGGGACTGTATAATACAATGAATCCTGTGGTGGAAGATGGACTGTGGTTTACAGAACAAATATGAGAACATTCTCTGATGAACTATAACAAGTATATAATGCTAATATAAGTTGTTAATAATTGGGTGGGTTGGGGGAAAAATGCACCTAATGTAAGATATTGGCTATAGTTAGTAGTAATATTTTGACCATGCTCTTTCATAGTTTGGAACGATTGTTTCACAACAATGCAAAGTGTTGGTGGTGGGGTGATATATGGGAGCCTTGTATGATGATACACATTTGTGTGTAAATTCACAAATTTTACTCTACAATTATTGTTTATGTATGTTCATGTATGAATGATAAACTTCAATTTAAAAAGTTAAGAAAAATGATCTGATTGACACACACTTATGTGTTGTAACTGATAATAGTGTGATGTCTGAAGCTTTCCAGGGACATTTGCCTTCAAAAGGAGTGTACAGTTTAACAAAGAAATTAACCTCCAACTGTAGAATTTTATGTAATCAAAATAAAAGAATATATTTTGAGGCAAAAAAAAGAGGATGGAATCCCATCACACAGGCAGAACAAGCTGAAAACAGCATACGTGCATGATTAAACCTGAGACTGGAAGAAATTACTGCCCCTCTTTATCAAAAATATTAATGTTAATGATTTCTCAGGTTTCTGTCCAAGAGCAAACCTCAAGGTTCTCTGGGCAAGGAACAGCTAATATAGAGGTAGCAAAGATTTGGGGGAAATATTGAGAGGCATGACACCAAATATAAATGAAAACAGTGAAGATTTTTATAGCTTAATAACTGCTTATTCCTCTGTTTTAATACAAAAGGGCTATATGATCATGGTCAAGTACATAATAGGTCTCTGTTCTAAAACATGAAGTGTTACAATACATCAAATAATTAAATAACATCTTTTCTAACATGCCAGAGCTCAAAGTCAGCTAATGTCCATCAAGAACAAGGATAAAGTAGATCATTCTTCACTGCTATTTCATTCTCTAGTGTTTTTATGTGAGGGTTTTTCACTAAGAACTCTGAGGATATTAAGTGGGTGATTTTCTAAAACACAAAATTATAAAACCCAGTGCAATACAATACTTAGGCAAATTAAAGAACAATTGAAGAAAGCAGCCATCACTTAAAGTCCTGGGTTGAGAACAAGTAGCCTACTAATTTATAGCTCTTGATGACTTTTCAACAGTTAAATGTGTTGGGGGCGGGGGGTGGTAGTGGAAGGAACTGATCACCAAAGAAAAATCATCATTGAATAAATGCAAATCCTTGGTGCCCACTGTATGAAATCCAAGATTCCCAATATTTCTCAGTGCTAAATGCATAAAACTTATCAACCATTATTTCACAAAGGGGTTCTATGATCCAATAAATTCGGGAGGCACTGGGTTAAGCCAGGTAAAGTCCTACAAATATTTGTTGAATACCTGCTACTCAGGCACATTAACAGTTTCTCTCCTGTAATATTTTTTAGTGCTTCTAATATGCCAATATTTATTGTGACTCTCTGAAAGGGACAGTAAGCAACAGTTCCCCAAAATTTGACAACTCTCCTTTTTTCAAGAACACCTCATAAGATTAGTGTGCTCCAAAACACAACCCTAAAGGCTGGAAGTCTGCTACTAATACCTCATTATTTGAGTTAAGGCAACACGCTTTTGTTAAATTTAAATTCCCCTGTGAAGAATGACACATGAAGCTATTAGCAGATGAAGCGTGCATACTCATGAGCCACACCGGCTCAGGTTGCATTCTGCCTCCCTAATTAACCACCGACCTGGCTCCAGGTGGGTTCATGAAGCATCTGTGTCTCAGTGTGTCCAACTGCTTGCATGGAGGGCATCAATTCATGGCCTCCCCCTCTCCATGCCTCTGCAATGTGACTACAGCCACTTCCATCGAGAGATGGAGTCTCTTTGCCCAACCCTGGAATCTGAGTTGCTTTGTCCTCTAGAACACAGTAGAGAGCCCAGACTTAGAGGTCCTGTGTACTTAGGTTCTCTGTTTTGGAATTCTGTTAGCAGCCTTGAAGAGGAGCCTTTTGGAAGTTAAGAGACCACGTGGAGCGGAGATGAGTTGTCCTCGTACATCCATCTTAGACTAGCCAGCCCCAGCGGATCTACCAGCAAACCCAGAGGAGACCAGTCCAGCCCAGCGCAGAGCAACAGAAATGCCAACTGCCTGTAGACTTTTGAGAAATAATAAATGCTCATTCTCTTAAGGTATTAATAGTAATTTTGAGGTGGTTTGTTAGGTGGCATAATTATAATAATAGATAACTGACATACTTGGTTTCCTCATTTGTAATATGGAGAAAATAGTGGACTTTGCTCATAGGACTATTGGAGAATTACATGAGATAATACTTGCCAAAGTCTTAAATCTGTCCTTGGAACTTAATCTCTTAATAAGAGTTGGCTGTTATTATTCATTTGAATTAATTTTAACTATGTTTCCCAGTGTCACCCCTGGCTAAAAGTAGAGATGAAATAGAAGCATGGGCCATTCTGGACTGGGGAACACGTTGTGGGGAGACATGAGATATGAGACAGGCACTGAAAAGGGGCTTCTGAGTACAAAGCAGACAACTTCTAAGGATATTTCCTCTGAATTCAGCTCTGTCTGATATGTCTTTTCTTCTCAAATTCTCTTCATATCCTTCTGTTTTTTATGCTCAAAAGAATTTCTCTGAGGAAGAAGCCCAAATCCCTTGGCAAGGTTGTGGCAGACACTAACTAGATGCCCACAATCCAGGACGCACAGGAAGACTGCGGTTCCCAGACTCCCTGCGACTGATTCACTAATGAAAAGTGAGTGGAAGTCCTATGTGTCAATTTTGGGCCAGAGTGGTCACTTTCTCTCCTCCACTCAGCTGCGTTTGAAGGCCTCTAAGACAACACTGTGGCATGATGGAAGGAGCTCAGGTCCCTGAGGCACCATTTGGTCTTAGAAGAGTCACCCAAAAAATCTGCCCCAAACACATCAGGCTGTGATTTAATGAAGAGATAAGCCTTTATTGATGAGCTCACTGAGATTATGGAGTCTGTCACTAAAATGTAGATACTCCTTTCCTGATTAATATGCAATGAGGTTAAGACCTTTTGCAATCTGACTCAAACCTCCTTTCCTATATTTTCATTCATCACATACATCACCCTCATCATCCTATGCTCCCGTTTTCCCAGTGCTACTTACTGTCCCCTGAATATGCCACGCTCCTTTTCATGTATTTGTCCATATGGTTGACAAAGTCTATAAATCCTTCCTGGAATACTCATCTCTGTCTTCAACGATATTTTTAGTCTTTTCTGACAAGGCAGAAGATTGTTCCAGGCTCCATGTTCATTTATTCATTGAACAAATATTTATTGAGTATCTAGTGCTTTCCAGACAATGTGCCATGTGCTGAGAATTCAAAAATCTACAATGCCCAATTCCCTGACCACTTTATCCCCAGTGTATCTTTATCATTCATTTTGCCCATTCAATATAGAACCCCCTTCTCTTTTCAGGGAATTCCCCACTTTGTGAGCCTCAGATGTGAGTCAAATTCCTATATTCACTGAAAGTGCTGAATGTTTATTTCACTTTGCCAGCCTCCCTTGAATCTAGGACTCAGGCACTGGCATCAGCTGCCAGACTCAGGAACTAGTAATATGTGAGGAAAGGGCAAGAAGCTCTCTTATCTTTCTGCCAACAGGGCAGTAGTAGAAACTGCAGATCTGAGCCCCTGGCACAGAAGTGGCAGCAGTGCAAGCTGTGGCGTCTCATTCTCAGAGGTGGTGGTAGTTGCAGGGATCAGATCAGTTCTGCAGTGTCCTTTGGGGCACTGTTTCTGGAAGCCTCACTTAGTTCTGGTCCCGTAGCCCTCCCAATGATCTTATGAAACAGCCAATTTTATTTTGCTCAATCCTTTTCTGATTAATCAATAGAGACAGCTTATGTTGCTTGCAAATAGGAATCTTACACACTATCAACAAAGATACATGTCCCCATTCTCTTCCCTTGCTTTTTGTCTGTAGTACTTATCACCATCTGACCTGTTTATTTTCTGGTTTCAGCCCTGGAATAGAAGCTCCATGACAGCAGGAACTTTTCTTTTGTTAACTGCTCTATCCCCCAGGCCTAACACAAAGTTTTTATTGTACTTAATACAATTTGTTGAATGAAGGAAACACCTAATGCTTGTTAACTCTTTTCACCCTGACAATAACCTAGGTCTGCTAGCAACCAAAACCTATGATGTTTAACCACAGTTCTTTGCCTAAGATACCACCTCTGAAAAGCAACCCCTCCCAGTTCTCAGAGTCTATGATTCTAGGTGGAGCAAATTCTCTGAGATCAGCAAAGTCCCTTTGGGACTACCGCCAGATACGCGGATATGCCCCTTGTATCATCTCTGTAAGATGTCAACTTCCAGATTATCTTCTGGGACCATTAGCAGTTGTTTGCCAAGAGTGAATGGACGTTCCTCTTTTTTTTTTTTTTTTTTT
>JAQZBX010111452.1:0-10285 GCA_029593785.1 Cabassous unicinctus
TTACCTTCATAATTATCTTTATTAGTGCTCATTTCTTTGGGTAGATTCAAATTACTATCTAATAATAACTTGAGTTAGCATTTCTTGTAATGCAGGTCTGCTAACAACAAACTTTCACACTTTGTTCAACTATGTTATGGGTTGAATTATGTCCCCCCAAAAGATCTGTTGAAGTCCTAACTCCCATTACCTCAGAATGTGACCTTATTTGGATTTGGAAATAGGGTCATTGCAGATGAAGTTATTTAACTTAAGTTGAGGTCATACTGGAGTGGGGTGGACCCTTAACACAATATGATTGGTGCCCTTATAAGAAGAGGAAATTTGGACATTGAGATAGACAGTCACAAGGTACAAGGCAATATGAAGATGGAAGAGGCAGAGATTGGAGTGATGCATCTACAAGCCAAAGAACCCAAGGATTACTGGAACCCTAGAAGCTAGAAGAGGCAAGTAAGGGGTCTCCCTACAGTTTTCAGTTGGAGCATGACTTTGCCAACACTGTGATTTCAGATTTCAGACTCCTAGCCTCCAGAACTGTGAGACAGTAATTGCATGCTGTTTTAGCCTGCCTGATTTGTGGTATTTTATTACAGCAGCCCTAGGGAAAACCTGGGAATGTCTTTATTTCAACCTTCATTACTGAAGGATAATTTTGCTGGGTATAGGATTCTTGGTTGGTGATTTTTTTTCCTTCCAGATAGCATGTTCTGAGACTAGGGCCAGAAGTGGCTCTGTCAGGGTTTTCCACAAGCAACTGGGAGAAGAGGCCCCAGAGAATGGAACCCCAGGTCAGGGTTTGGCTTAACCACTCTTTTCTAATGATAGAAGGCAAATGACTCTTGGATCCAGTAAGCCATCTCAGAGGAAGTCAAGATTGGGAATACATTTATCTAAGAAGAATCTGCAGAAAATCCTTTTGTCTGATGGCTTGGACTCCCTTGAACTGCACACAAAAGCAACAAGGTTTTTGAGAATTTTGTATGAGCAGAAGCACTGCCAGCCTAGCTGAAAGGGACAGAGATGGAATGAAATGAAGGAAAAATGACTTGAAGGGCAGAACCATGGATGCAGAGATCAAAGAGATCTCCTCAGGACAAAAGAGAGGAATTTCTGCCTCTGCCTGTGGATAGCAAGGGCATTCCTCTATGGCATTTGGAGGATGTGGCAGTTTGGCATTGTTTATTAATTTCAAAAATAGATATTGGATTATATTTGTAAACTGGTCTGTACCTGGGCGTGAGTAAATTATGATTAGGACTTTGATTGGCCCACATCAGTAGGATGTTGAGTCCCTACCCCCTTGGTGGATGGGGACTCACAGAGAAAACCACATGGCAGAGAAGGGAGTGGGAGTTTTGAGCTGGAGCCTGGGAAGTGAACACACAGGAGAAGAACACAGAGAAATAGAGATGTCTCCTTAGACATGGCAGAAGTCCTGGGGAGAGAGACAGAGCCATTGCCTGATAGTCTACAGCTGCCCTTGTGGAGAGAGCACAGCAGCTGAGCCCAGAGAGAAATGGAGCCCCAGGAAGAGAGGAACCCAAGAAGCCTGAACTCTTGTCAGATGTTGGCACCCATCTTGCCCCAATACGTGGCAATAGACTTTGGTGAAGGAAGAAACTTATGCTTCTACCCCCAAATAAATACCCTTTATAAAAGCCAACAGATTTCTGGTATTTTGCATCAGCACCCTTTTGGCAGGGGGAGAGCCTTCTGTTTTTATGTTCAATATTTGGGGAGATATGAGAGTGCAGTCACCACTCCACTGCTTGGAGAGGGTAGGGCCTATGCCACAGCATTCAGGGAGAACCAGGCCACCATTCTGATGGGAGACAGAGGGACTGAGGTTGCTGGTGCCAGGTTGGAGAATGAACTGGATCACCTCTCAACTTCCAACTAAAAGTTCCCACTTTTGAGCCCTGTTGGGTTTTTTATATGTGTATCTCTAGAAGCTCCTTGTACAGGACCTAGGTGTCCCTGTTGAGTGAACAAGCTAGTGGAAAGTCCATGAAAGATGATGCTGAGTGGAGATCCCCTGGAGAGCCAGGTAGCGCTCCTGATATCTGTGACCTTCTCCTGCCCCATAACCCATCCTCTGACAAATGGCCTCAGCTGGGGACCACGGATAGCAGAGGCTTCTCCAAGCCATGGGATCAAGTCAGTTCACTGCTCTAGGCCTCACATTCCTAACATGCAAAATGAAGATTGAAAACAGTACCTACCTCACAGGTTTGTGGTGAGGCCAGTAGATTAAGCAGGAACTAGAACCTCATGCTCATTCTCCCCTGTGTCCTGAGTGCCTGCCACAGAGTAGGAGTGCAAGTAATAACTGTTCAATGACTAAGCAAGTAAATTAATGTGTGGGGTGCTTAGTGCAGAGGTTGGCACCCAGTCAGAACCAATAAATATTAACAGCCACTACTGGACCTGTCACCTGCTCTAAAAAGGGCTTTTCCTCTTGTGCTGGGAACACCAGCACAGGTGGGAAGAGGAAAGGCTGACCCTTGTGATTCACAGAGAAGATCTGAACAGCTCTTCTTTTATATAATTATCTAAATTCTGTCTCCTAGTGAGATATTTTCTATAGGTATAAATTATATGAAATTTAAACGATCTTCTAAAAACCATTCACAAAGCCTTACTTTGTGCCAAATTTTTGAAGATAATGTGAATCCCTTCAAATTAAAAAAAAAAAAATATGTATATATATATATATAATAGGGGAAGAGAGGAGCTCCCAAAAAATAACCAGTTTGGGACCTCTGGCCACATGGCACAATATGGCCACAAGGTGGCGGCACCATTTAGGCAGGAAACATTGTCTTGGCTTAGTATCCTGTAAGACATGCTACTACATTCTAACATCTCAACTTTTAGAATGATTATGGTGTTGCTTTTAATATTCTTATCCCAAGGTAAGCTAGGTATCCATTAGGTGGCAGCATTAGTGCCAGTCCTGAGAAACACAAACAAGAACCAATACTTGAAAGTGAAATTATGCGCAGTGAGTGTAGCTCGGTGGTTGAGTGCCTGCCAGTGCAAAGTCCCGGGTTCAATCCCCGGTACCTCCTAAAAAATAAGAACAAAAAGTGAAATTACATGTGATAAAATTCTAAGAAAAAGCCAAACCTTCTGCCACGATATTCTATGCTATAGCTCTAGAGAGAGAAAGAGATCCTGTGAGATATGAGACAATGTTGAGAAGATGACTGGCAATATTAAAGTAGAAATACAAATACACTACAATGGCTAGGGGTATAAAGGCTCCAAGAATACCCCCTCAAACAAGCACGTGTGCACACACACACACACACACATATACACACAGGTCTAAGGAAAAATGAGTCTAGGTATAAGCTTTGATTATACAGGGTCTTCAGAAAACACATTCCTTCAAATAAAATGGAATCTCCATGAAAATGGATTCAGTGATCCTAAGTCTGTCTCCCAGAGCCAGATAGAAGGAATCAAATCCTGTTTCCCACAACAGCCCTTTAGCTCTTTGAAGATGGGGTACTGTCTCCACTTGGGCAGATTTCAGGATAAATGAAGTTAGAGGCATGCCCTGTGAGCTGAGGAGGGAATGAGGTGGCCTATTGAGGGTGGGATCAGGTCACGGGGGGAGTAGGAGGCTCACAGTTGGGTTAGCTCAATTTAGCAGTGTGTGACGGTTAAAACTCAGGCAGTGGCCATATAAGGGTTAAAACCTGGGCAGCAGCCCAGCTGCTAGATTAGCTATTGACCTCGGCTCAGTTTCTTGTGTTATCCCAATTCAGCACACCTTGTATCCAATGCATAAGGTCCTTGGCCCAATATATATTTCCTGAGAACAGCAGAAATGATTCTGGAGAATTGCATTCCGTGTTCCTTCTATATAACTTTGAGTGATAACTGTAATGTATAAATAACCCTGCAAATAAAGAATGGCCATGCTTGCTTGCCTGTTTGTCTGGAGCAAACCACGGCAGTGCCAGTATGAGCAAAATTCCCTCTCTGCCTAAGTTTTTCTTCCTCCTGGATGCAGTGCAAAAAAGGGATGTAGTGGACAGGCAGTGGGGGTGCAGTGGGGTGGTGTCTTCCTCTTCTTTCCACTCAGGTGGGCTCCCTGAGGTCTAGAGCAGCAGCAACCTCTGACCAGGGACAGACAACACAACTGGTAGGTCTCAAGAGTCCTCCTTCCCTCCCTCCTTCCATTCCCTCCTTCCCTTCTGTAACAGTTCGATATTGTTTATGAATTCCAAAAATAAATATTGGATTATGTTTGTAAACTGGTCTGTTCCTCTGGGTATATTAGATTATATTAGATGCAGGGGTTTTACTTTTAATTGATTAAATTATGATCAAGGCTTTGATTTGGCCATGTCAATAGGATGTTGAGGGGGTGGGGACTCACAGAGAAAACAACAGGGCAGAGGAGAGAGTTGGAGTTTTGATGCTGGAGACCCCAGGAAGGGAGAAAAGCCATTCGCCTGATGGTTTACAGCTGGCCTGGTGGAAGGAGCAGAGCAGCTGAGCCCAGAGAGAATCAAGCTCTGGGAGAGAGACAAGACTTGTTCCAGCCTACAGCTGATATTGGAAGAAGCTGGGACCATGGAGCCTTAAGAGGACCCTTGTAGATGTTGGCAGCCATCTTGTTTCAACATGTGGCAACAGACTTTGGTGAAGGAAGTAATTTAGCTTTATGGCCTGGTAACTGTAAGCTTCTACCCCAAATAAATACCCTTTATAAAAGCCAACAGATTTCTGGTATTTTGCATCAGCACCCCTTTGGCTGACTAATACTCCTTCCTACCTTCTGGAAACCTCCTTCCCTTCCTTCCTTCTTTTTTTTCCTTTTCCAACTCAAAAGGAATAACACTATACATTTTGTTCTGTCACTTGCTTTGTTTCACCTAATGATATCTTTGCACATCAGTACATACAGGAAAAAAATCACATCCTTCTTAATGGCTAATATTCAATTCTGTGTAAGTATATTAATTGATTTGACCAAATTCCTTCCTAGAGTTTCTCTATCACTTAGAGACTTTTGAAATTTATACTTTACAACTCAGAGGCATAGGAATATAAATTTCTTTATCCATAATGGAGTTAATAATTCTCAGACACTGCCCCCCATTTCTGGCAGATGGTGTCTTAGTTTCCCAGCTGCTAAGATACCACACAATGGGTTGGCTTAACAGGAATTTATTGGCTTATAGTTTCTGAGGCTAGAAGGTTTGAGGCTAGAGTCCTGGGGTCAGTGGCATTCTGGCTGGTTGGCAATCCTGGGATTCTTTGGCTTTCCCATTTCATGTATGTCCTCTCCTTTCTCTTCCAAGTTCCGTTGACTTTCTTTTCATAAAATCTTAACTAAAAATAACCTCTTCAAAAATATCTGTGTATAATGAGTTCGCACCCACAGGAATGGATTATAATAAAAACATGTTTTGTTCCTGGGGTACATAATTCAACTTCCCCCTGTAAGTTTGTTCAGCCATTTCGGGATTAACAGATATCCCCAGGCTATCTCAGGCTTCTTTTGGTAAAAGCTTGGTCTGTTGAGGTTTCTCCCCCTTCTCCATCATCTCCACTTCTCTGTAAGGGTGATCTAAGTTGAATGTCAGAAAGGGTCCCCACTGCAGAGTTTGGGGCCCCTCTGTCTTTGGTCACTGGTAAATGGGCAGCCTGTTGCCTCTTCCAGGCAGATTGTTGTCTCCTCTGCTGAGTGTGTGTGTATTGTGAGAACTTGTCCAGGGATCTGTCTTCAGCCTGCCTGGCATGTACTGCACAAGGCTCTCTCTGGGAGGCTGCCCTTGGGTCAATCATCTGGACATTTCCCTAAGTCCTTGCTTGTCTAGCCTCCACAGGCCACATGGATCCAGCACTGGGATGAATGTGTGCTTCTTTAAGAAGCCCACATTATTCCTGGGCAATCCCCAGGCAAACAAGGTACTGCCTCCACGTTCTGAGATATCCTCCGAGCATCATCTCATGACCTCCTCCTTTCCTCTTCCTGGGCAAAGGTCCAAGTACTGAGGACACTGAGTGCCTCTAGTGACCCAGGTGTCATCCAATTCCTATTCGGTCCTCTCCCATTATTTACTCATCTTTGCTATATGCCATAGCAGCCTCCTTCCCTGTGCTGTGGCTAGATTTTATAAAATCTATGGTTTGAGTCCTCCAAGCTTTGCCTTGTTTTGGAATTCAAACCAAAATCTTTAATTTTTCTAGCAGCTTGGTCTTACAAATCAAAAGCCCTCTAGTTTTCAAATGTTTGCTCTGTGCTTTAAAACAATCTGAAATTCAAAGTTGAGTCATTACTTCCTTGTAATCTCCCTCAGCTTCCCATCCTCCAACAGGCTACTCTGGGCATGTACACAGAGTAGTGACAGGGATCTACGAGCACAGGGGATAAGGTCTCTTGAAGCCTACACTCATTATCAGCATATTGTCACTTTTGCTAAATTCTCTTGGTTAGGGTAAGACAAAAGGATATCTTATAATCAAGGGGAAGAGAAATAGACTTCAACTCTTGATGGGAGGAGCCACAAAGTCACACTGAAAATAAAAAGCATAGATAAAAGAAGAAGTAAAGCATAGTGGCCATCTTTGCAATCTATCACATTAAGGAGAAAAATGTAATAATAAAATCACTTGATTAATCCATAAAAAGTAAGAAAGAAGAAATAAATGAACAACAAAAAGATAGGACAAATAGAAAATAAATGTCAAGATGGTAGATTTAAACCTAAATTTATCAGTATTACATTAAATGTAAATGGATTAAAGACAAAGAATATTGGTCTGGATTCTTTTAAACAGCAAACTATGTACAGTTTACAAGGGAATCATTTAAAATATAAGGCCAGAGTTAGTCAGTTCTCTCATTCTTGTTTGGATTACTTGAATTTGTTTCAGTATAATTCAAGTATTATGGAAAGATTTGAGCATAATGCAAAATTCATGTTTGCTTATGTGTGCTTTTGTTTGTAAGAAATACTAGGTGGATGCAGAAAATTGCATCTAGTCCCATCTGAATTCATCTGAATAAGAATGCACAAAAAAACACACACTCCCAACACCTAACAGCTATTTCAGTTCACCATTTGCATGTTATAAGGAATACCAGTACATATCTGGTATGGCAACTTTTCATCCAATCTCAGATAAACCCCCTTCCTCTTCACAATTCATAAACCACAAGCCTTTTTACAACCATTTCCACAAGCAAACTTGAGGTCTTATTCAGAGTAAAGTGCCATATTTATGGTAGTGTTTATATATTTCTTTTTTTTTTTTCATTTTAAAAACAATTTATCAAAGTATATCATTCATACATGAACATACATAAACAATAAGTGTATAGTAAAAGTCGTGAACTTAAAAACAAACATGCAAAACACCATACAGGGCTCCCATACATCACCCAACCACAAATACCTTGCAGTGTTGTGAAATATTTGTAACAAATTTTGAAAGAGCATCATCAAAGTATTACTACTGACTGTAGTCCATCTCTCACAGTTGGTGTATTTTTTCCCAAAACCACCCTATTATTTTTGTTCATAAATCATATAATTTACAATCAAAATGTACAATCAAAGGCATTTGGTATAACCACAGAGTTGTGCATTCATCACTTCAATCAATATTAGAGCATTTTCATTATACAAAACAAAAAAATAAAAACACACTATCATACCCATATGTTAGAGCTACTGATTACAAATTTGATGATGTGCTTTCACCATTTCTATTCATTTACAAACATTTACAAACAATTTTTTACCAAATTCTGCACAGAATAAACCTCAGCTTTCCAGGCTCTAACCACATTCTATTCTCTGGTGACTTATATTCTAGCTATTAATTCCATAAGTTTGCTCATTATATTTAGTTCATAATAGTGAAATCATACAATATTTGTCCTTCTGTGCCTGGCTTGCTTCACTCAACATAATGCCCTCCAGGTTTATCCTTGTTGTCAAATGCTTCATGACTTCATTTCTTCTTACAGCTGAATATTATTCCATCATGTGTACACATCACAGTCTGTTTATCCAATTGTCAATTCATGGACACCTGGGTTGTTTCCATCTTTTGGCAATTGTGAATAATGTCGCTATGAACATTGGTGTGCAGATGTCTGTTTGTGTCACTGCCCTCAGTTCTTCTGGCTATACCTAGGAATGGTATTGCTGGGTCACATGGTAGATCTATATCCAACTTCCTTAGGAACCGCCAAAGAGACTTTCACAGTGGCTGTTCCATTCTACATTCCCACCAACAGTGAATAAGTATTCCCATCTCTCCACAACCTCCCCAACACTTGTAATTTTCTGATTTTTTTTAAACAGTGGGATGAAATGATATCTCATTGTAGCTTTGATTTGCATTTCCCTGATAGCCAGTGATGTTGAACATCTTTTCATGTCTTTTTTCACCATTTTTATTGATTCTTTATAAAAATGTCTATTCAAGTCTTTTGCCCATTTTTTAATCAGGTCATTTGTTTTTTTTTTATTGTTGAGTCATAGGATCTCTTTATCATGGATATTCGACCTTTGTTGGATGTGTGGTTTCCAAATATTTTCTCTCATTGAGTAAGCTGCCTTTTTATCCTCTTCACAAAGTCCTTTGAGGTGCAGAAGTGTATAATTTTGAGGAGGTCCCATTTAACTATTTTTTCTTTTGTTGTCCGTGCCTTGGGTGTAAGGTTTAACAGACCCCAACCTACTAAAAGTTCTTGCAGATGTTTCCCTACATTATCATCTCGGAGTTTTGTGGTCCTGGCTTACTCATGGGATTTTTCCAGTCAGATATCTATTCACGTCACTACTCTCAGTTCTGGGTATATACCTAGCATGGTACTGCAGGGTCCCATGACAAGTCTGTATCCAACTTTCTTAGGAACTGCCTCCACAGTGGCTGTACCATTCTACATTCCCACCAACAGTGTATAAGTGTTCTACCTCTCCACATCCTTTCCAACATTTACAGTTTTCTGACTTTTTATTAGTGGCCAGTCTAATAGGTGTGAAGTGATATCTCATTGTAGTTTTGATTTGCATTTCCCTAATCACTAGGGATGTTGAACATTTTTTTATGTGTTTCTTTGCCATTTATATTTCTTCTTTGGGCAATTGTCTTTTCAAGTCCTTTGCCCCTTTTTTAATTGTTTAGTTTGTCTTTTAATGGTTGAGTTGTATGATCTCTTTATATATCACAGATATTAAACTCTTATCAGATATGTGATTGCCAAATATTTTCTCCCATTGAGTCAGTTGCCTTTTCACCCTTTTGACAAAATCCTTTGAGGTGCAAAAGTGTTTAATTTTGAGGAGGAACCATTTATCTATTTTTTTTCTTTTGTTGCTTGTGCTTTCGGTGTAAGGTTTAAGAAACTACCACCTACCACAAGATCTTGAAGATGTTTTCCTACATTTTCTTCTGGAAGTTTTATGGTTGTCACTTTTATATTTAGGTACTTGATCCATTTTGAGTTAATTTTTGTATAAGGTGTGAGATACAGATCTTCTTTCTTTCTTTTGGATATGGATATCCAGTTCTCCCAGCACCATTTGTTGAATAGACTTCTGATCCAGCTGGGAGGGCTTGACAACCTTGTCAAAAATCACTCAACTGCAGATGTGAGGGTCTATTTCTGAGTTCTCAATTCAGTTCCATTGGTCAGTGTGTCTGTCTTTATGCCAGTACCATATTGTTTTTCTTACCATAAAGTAATATGCTTTAAAGTCCAGAAGTGAGAGTTGTCCAACTTCATTCTTTTTTAAGATCCTCTTGGCTATTTGGGACCCCTTACCCTTCCAAATAAATTTGAAAATTGGTTTTTCCACTTCTGAAAAAAAGGCTGTTGGGATTTTTATAAGGATTGCATTGAATCTGCACATCAGTTTGGGTAGAATTGACATCTTCATAATATTTAGTCTTCCAATCCATGAACACGGAATGTCGTTCTCTTTAAGTCTTCTTCAATTTCTTTTCTTATCCCTGCATAATATTTTGTAGTTTTCTGAATACAGGTCCTTTATATCCTTGGTTAAGTTTAATCCTATATCTTTGATTGTTTAGCTATTATAAATGGATTTTTTTTCTTATTTCCTCCTCAGATTGCATATCAGTAGTGTATAGAAATGCTATTGATTTTTGTTTATTAATCTTCTATCCCACCACTTTGCTGAACTCGTCTATTAGTTCTAGTAGCTTTGTTGTAGATTTTTCAGGAGATTCTAGATATGGTATCATATTACCAGCAAATAGTGAAGGTTTTACTTCTTCT
>JAQZBX010111453.1:0-10286 GCA_029593785.1 Cabassous unicinctus
GGTCTGCTCTCACAAGAAGGCCCCGGGAAGCGAACCTGGGGCCTCCCATATAGTAAACGGGAGCTCTATCGATTGAGCCACACCCGCTTCCCGCTCTTTTTTCTTTACTATTTTATGGAATGTCTTTTTCCAACCTTTCACTTTCAACCTAATTGTGTCTTTGGGTCTAAGGTGAGTCTCTTGTAAACAACATATAATTGGATCATGCTTTTTTATCCCTTCTGCCACCCTGTGTCTTTTGATTGAGGAGTTTAATCCATTAACATTCAATATTATTACTCTAAGGGCAATACGTAATTCAACCATTTATTCCTTTGGTGTTTTGTTTTGTTTTTCCTTTGGTTTTTATGTCATATTTTTTTTGTCTTTATTTTCCTTTATTGCAACTTCCTTTTCTGTTTATTTGATCTTTTGTGATGTATCTGTCTTAATCCCTTTCTCATTTCTATTTCTGTATATTTTTAAATTATTTTCTTTCTGGTTCTCCTGGAGTTTATATTACATAACTTACATCTATAACCTATTAATTTGAAAAGATACCAACTTAGCATCAATAGTTTACATGTTCTCTGCTCCCATATCCCTGTTTCTCCTCTTTATGTTGTTTTTGTCCCACTTTACTACTTTGTATTTTGCAGGTCCATGATCAGGAAATTTGTCTTTCTCTTATTCAATTATATTCTGATTCTTATAGGAATTAAGGAGTAGAGTTGCATAATGAGGATACAATACTATTGGGTTTTGCATTTAGACTTTTAGTTACCCTTACTGATAATCTTCATTTCTTCACACTACTCCAAGCCGCACTCTCCTGTCTTTTCTGTTTAACCTGCAAAACTCCCTTTAGTAATTCTTGTAGGGGCAGATCTCTTGTTGATGAACTCCCTCAGTTTCTGATTATCTGTAAATGTTTTATACTCTCCCTCATTTTTGAAGGACAGGTTTGCTGGAAAGAGAATTTGGGGCTGAGAGTTTTTCTCTTTCAGTACTTTAAATATATCACACCATGCCTTCCATGGTTTCTGATGAGAAATTGGCACTTAGCCTTTTTGAGGATCGCTTCTATGTTATGAACTGCTTTTTCTCTTTCTGCTCTCTGAATTCTCTCTTTATCTTTGGCATTTGACATTCTGATTAATAGGTATCCTGGAGTAGGTCTATTAGGATTTATTTTGTTTGGAGTATGTTGTGCTTTTTGGACACGTATATTTATGTCTTTCACAAGAATTGGGAAATTTTCAGCTATTATTTCCTCATATATTCTCTCTACCTCTTTTCCTTTCTCTTTTCCTTCTGGGATGACATGTATGTTTGTGTACTTCCTGCTGTCACTCAAATCCCCAAGACACTGTTCAATTTTTTCTATTCTTTTCTCTCTGTTCTTCTGAGTCTATGATTTCAATTGTCCTGTCTTCCAGTTCACTGATTGTTTTTTTGCCTGTTCAAATCTATTATATGCCTCTATTGTATTTTAATTTCCATTATTGTGCCTTTCCTCCCCATAATTTCTATTATGTTTATTTTTTAATATTTTTTAAGATGCTTTAGATCACATAAATATTACATAAAAATATAGGGGATTCCCATATACCCCCACACACATACACACACTTTCCCACATTAACATCTTTCATGACTGTGGTACATTTGTTACAATTGATGACCACATATTGAAGCGTTGTAATAACAAAGGACTATAATTTACATCATACTTTACACTTTGCCCTGCGCTATTTTATAGGTTTTACAAAATGTATAAAGGCCTGTATCCATTATTATAATGTCATGCAGGGCAATTCCAATGTCCCCAAAATGCCTCCATGTTACACCTCTTCTTCCCTCCCCCTCCCCTCAGAACCTCTGGTAGACACTGCCTTTATATCAATGATACAAGTTCTTGCATTGCTAGAATACTAAGTCTATTATGTATCTTTTTATACTTTCAAATTCTTCTTTTTGCTCACACATTGTCTTCTTAATATCTTTTACCTCTTTATGCATATTTCCCTTCATCACCTTGAATTGGTTTATTTATTTATTTTTTAAAAGATTTATTTATTTATTTATGTATCCCCCCCACCTTGCTGCTTGTGTTTTTACTGTGTCCATTTGCTGTGTGTTTCTTCCGTGTCTTCTTATCTCCCCCTTGCTGTGAGGTCCTGCTGCATCAGCCCACCGTGTCGCACGGGCCGGCCTGCCCTCACAAGGAGGCCCCGGGAAGCGAACCCGGGGCCTCCCGCATGGTAAACGGGGGCTCTATCGATTGAGCCACACCCACTTCCTGCTGTGAAGTCTTGCTGCATCAGCCTACCGTGCCGCGAGGGCCGGCCGGCCTGCCCTCACAAGGAGGCCCCAGGAAGCGAACCCGGGGCCTCCCATATGGTAAATGGGAGCTCTATCCATTGAGCCACACCCGCTTCCCGCCTTGAATTGGTTTAGGAGATTTATTTGAAATTCTTTGATTAATTGTTCCAAATTCTGTCTCCTCTGAAGTTTAAATTTGTTCCTTTGACTGAACCATATCTTCCTGTTTCTTAGTATAGCTTGTAATTCTTTGCTGATTACCTTGATGAGTTAACTCTGAATTTCTTCCTCTTGTCTAGGGTTTTATTGTTGATTGGCTTTGTGTTAAGGCTCTTCTTTGATGCTTGGTCCAACTTATTCTAGACCTTTAGAATAGCCTGTGTTTAACTGATCAGCTTTTCTCAGTTCTCTTTCATCTGATTCTTGCCCTGGATATGTGGTATAATTTTTAAGATTGCACTTATTTTGCAATTGTTTCAATTCCAAGAGATAACTTCCTTTCCTCTGTTCCTTCTCTGGAAATCTTTATCTGTTCTGTTTGTTTTTGTGCAGACTTTTCTCCCTATATCCTATGATTTGTTTAAATTATCTCCCTCACTCAGTGCCCCTTTTCTTTACACTTTTCAGTTCTAGGACTATCCAATCTTACAGCAGTTCACCTCAACTCCCATCTCCCCACCCTTTTTCCTCTGTGAGGCTTTTTTGCTTCTGGTTTATTCCCCATTAGGGTATCCCACCCCAGAGAACCAGATGGGGTCAATCCAGAAAGGTGGATCACTCCAGAAAAGTCCATTTTGCATTTAGGTGCCCCAGCCAACAGAAACTGGATTGAATGAGCTCACCACTTGCCAGCTTATCTGCTGTGTTTTCTCTCCTTCCCCTCCCCCAGGGGCTCTTTAATATGCAGCAATCTTCAGTGACTTGTGTTCCACCTGGGCCTCTGTGGTCTCGGGACCCTGTGACTGGATATGTGTGGAGTTCTAACTCCCTGGTGTGAATGGCTCTGTAGTCTGCGTCCCTGTTGGGAGGGGCCTGGGCTGCTACCTCTGAGCAATTCCCAAGCTACATGGGACTCATTGGTGATGGTGGGGAGTGGATCAGTGGGTTCAGGATGGAAATTTTCTAACTGATTTTTCTTTTTCTTTGATTCAGCATTTGTGGAGTCCTTCTCTAATATAGGCCATCCCCCAGAGTTCTAAGCAAGTGGGATTTGTGCTTTTATTTGCTGAATCTCTGAGATTTTTTTCAGGAGATGTCTTTTGTCAACATGTTGGTGACATCCACCATGCCTTGACCTCTTTAAAAGACATCCAGGTGTTTTGGTCCAGTGAGTCTCAAATTTCATTGCATCTCCGAATCACTCAAGGAGCTTGATCAGAATATAGCTATAAGGGCACATCACAAACCACTGGCTTAGAATCTCTGGGTCTTGGGTCTTGAAAGCTCTTTATGATTTTGAACAAGCTTTCCAGGTGATTGCTTCTTCTGCTGCCAGCCTGATGCTGGTCTTCAGGCTGGCCTTAGGAACCATTTTCAGTAGACAATAATAGTTTAATCCCACTGATGCAAAGGCTTGGAGTGCAGAACTGTTGGGTATTAAAACACCATGAGGTTAAACACATTTGAAAAAAAATCTTCATAAACTCTTGCCCTTAAGTTATTTCTAGCTTGGGGGTTATTTCACATTTAATTTATTTGGGATTTTTTTGAAACAGTTGCACTGAAATTCTTTAGCTAACGTGATTTCTTTCCAATGAGTATATGAGGTGCAGTATAAACATCCTTACTTTATATTCAAAACCTGTGTTGCCTGGGGTGTGCTAGTCCAGCGGTGAATGTAAGAATTGTAATAACAGTGAACATTTATGTGATCGCTATGTGCCAGACACGGTGCTCAGGGCTTTAAGTTAATGCTTTTTTCCTGTAAACATCCTGACAAGGTAGGTACAGTTATTGGCCCTGTTTTATGACTGGAAAACCTGTAGCATGTAGTGGTTATTTGTGCAGTGTTTTACAGTGGCAGAGATGAGATTCACACTCAGACTCCAGATTCCCGGCTCTTAACCCCCGAGCTGTGCCACATGATACTTTCCAGCAGTTAAATCTGCATCTGCTGTATAAGAATTTTAAACATCCTCCCCAGATCGTTGTGACTCCAGGGTCCCCACCATGTCCTTGTTACCTACTTAAGCTTCCTCTGTTGAAGCATCCTGTGGAGTTGTGTTGCGGAAGGTGCTGCTGGTGCCTTCTGCTGTCCACCCGGAGAGCACTGAGGCTCAGGGTGGTCTGTGCTCAGGGGCCCTTCAGGCTCCAGTGGGATCATGGCCCGAGGGAGGCTTCTCACCCTCTACTTCTGGCCTAGTCCTCTTTCCTGTAGACACTGCCATCACCGTGCACTCCCAGTGTCCGAGCTTTCTTGCATTGTACTTTTTCTGATCTCTGTCTGTGTCTTTCAGGACTCAGGCATTGGCTCAGAGGCTTGGGCCAGAGACAAAATGGATGCTGGACACTGGGGTGTATTCTGAATTGGCCCTCCCCCTGACACCTGCCCATTGTCCTCAAACCAAACTTGTGCACTCGGTCCCCCATGTAAAGAGATTCTTATGTAGCCCCTCACCAAGCTTCCAGATGTTCCTGGACATACTCAATCCTAAGGATGAACAATGTTTGGGGTCAAACTGGGTCTGTGCTATACACAAAAATAAAGAAATGATAATGTGGATAAGAGACTTGCCCAAATACCCACAAATATCAGAGCCAGGATCAGGCTTAGATCTGGAGCTACTGACTCCATATCTCTAGCTCAGCTGGGCCATGTACCGTCTCTCAGTGTAGTACCTAAACTCTAAAATGAAGCAAATGCTTTGGAGCAACTCGAGAGATATCACTGCTTTCCTTCCGTGTGATCTTTACCTGGTAGGAAGAAGCTGGGATCCAAACTAGGGGTTGGCTTGATTTTAGAGCCAATAGACTAACTTTCAGGATCAAGAGTGCATGAAAGAACTATTAATGCACTATCAATTCAGGATGTATGCCTAGTATGTACCCCAGTTTAAGTTGGAAAATTTCTGGAGACCAACCTCAGGAGTGACGTGCATGTGAGTTCAAGAACCACGCTCTAAAAAAAAATAAAATAAAAAAAAAAAGAACCATGCTCTAGTAGTGTTTTAACTCCTGTGGCTCAAGCTCAAGCCTCTGGCAGGATTAGGTCACTCTACCACAACTTCCGAGCTGGCCTTTAAGATGATGACTCCAGTTAAACTTTTTAAAGTCACTCTAAATTTCCTAGAGAGGTAGGTAGCCAGGAGGGAGCCATTGATTTGCTTCTATGGTTTCTTCAGCATGGCATGAAATACTAAATATTTGTTCTCACCCATCTCATCCTCTTTCTCAACTTTTTCTAACCTGTTTCCTCTTAATTGAAATGGTTATAATCATATATCTTGTATAAGCATCTGTGAGAATTAGGTGAGATTACAGGATGAGAAGTGCTCTGCAAGCCACAAATCGCCAGAAAAACATAAGGGATCCTTCTCTTCCGGCCTCACTTTTAATTGCTCAGAAATGGTGCTAACCACCTGGGCCGTTGTTTTTTGTTTGGGAAACTATAGCTTGTGTTTTGGGGGGTGGGGGGTGGGGGGTGGGGGTGGGGGAACCATAGCAGGAGAGAGTGTCACGGAATTAACCAGGAAGCCAGTGCCTTGCTGCTGGGGTCTGCACAGGGGAATGGAGCCTCCATGCAGAGAGCCGGGCTCTGGTCCCTGAGTGAAGATGCTGTCTAAACCTGGGGTAGAGATTGAGGTGGACGTGCACATCCTCTGCCAGCCTCTCCTTACTCATCAGTGTGCGTGGTGAAACCTGCCCAGCCTGCAAATCACATTTAATCGTTTGCGTATGTTTATGGCAATGCCCTGCAGCAGAAGGCTTTTCACCAAGCTAGTCTGTAAACACAGAGTGTTTGGGCCTGTTTGGAAATTAACTAAAAGGAAGAAATCAATCATTGTTCTGCAAGTGCTGCAGAAACTATCCTAGCATTCAAGGGGTTTCCCTCTGAATCCTAAGATTCATTAAGATAAGGACTCAAGATAAGGACCCCATGGCTCAAAACTGGAAGTCTTCCTCCTTCGGTGATACTCCTTTCACCTGTGAGAGCAGGGTTTCTGCAGTGCACTGCTGACGTTTTGAGCTGGATAGTTCTTTGTTGTGAGGGGCTGTCCCGTGCATTGTAACAGCAGCCCTGCCTTGCCTCTACCCACTAGATGCCAGTAGCACCCCCACTCCCTTAGATTTGACATCCAGAAATGTCCCAGACATTGCCAAATGCCACCATGTGAGAGCCACTGTGTTAGAGGGTGGCAGGTGGTAACTGGGCTGTGTTGGCCAGTGATTGTCAACAAAACTGGGCTTAGAGGGCCATGGGCAACCTCTGGCTAGAGTAGAGCAGTGGGAACTCCTCTGTGTCTAAAGAAAGCTAAGCTGCTAGGAAGTGAAAGCAACCTTTCCTTCCACAATCTCTCCCCAAACTGTCATTGCCATGAAAGATGAGGATACAGACATGGGCTAGTCTATTCAAGATTAAACCTTGAGCAAACCTTGAGATAGATATCAAGTGGCTCTGCAAATAGAGAGCCAGAAAACAGCCGTTTCCAGGAAGGAAGGATGTAAACAACTATGCCTAAATAGTGATCACCCCAGCTTCTCATCAATACTCATCACCATCCATTATGTCACAGGAGCTGGGTCAGGAACTAGAAAGACAAAAGCAGGAGTCAATCCAATCAGAGGGTCACGTAGGCGAGGCTGCATGACAGTTGGTCTCTGCAGAGGCACAGGATCATTTTGAGCCTCCTTTGCAGCACACACACACACACACACACACACGCACACACATACAGTGTCTTACAGTAGCCTTGCCCTCATGTGGCAAGACCATTACTCAAGTCCTGACTCTGTGAAAAAGGATTGATGCTTGCAAAAGTGTAGCAAAGTGATAACAAGGAGATGGAACAAATATGGTCCCTTTTAATGGATTCAATGGGAAGGAGCAGTGTGAAAAATTTATTCTTGGGTTGAGTATTGTAGTGTGAAAGCCTAAGCAATACATACCAGCTTTTTCCAATTAGAGAGAAAATGCACATAAATGTCAGCCACTCATCATCATATTAGGGAATAATATTTTTTCTAGTTGCTGTTTTTATTTATTAAAATACTGAGCCTGTATGCCGTGTCCTGTTTGCACATGGTTATCTCTGTGCCTCATCCTTTGGTGTGCTGATTGTCCATGTGCTTCACTGACACGTATTTACACATGGGTCAGGTTTGTTCTGGTACCTGCCAGGCCCTGAGCTTCCCCCCACATAATTCCACGAAACTGGACCAGGGTGTTCCGGCACTGCTGACTGCGTCGCTGACGACCTCCAGGACGACCTGCCCACCAACGTCCTCTGTGGTGGGGGTGGGTGGGGGCGGGTGGGGACTGTTGAGTCTGCACAGAAAGGCCAGCCTTGATCGACTCGGAGGTAACACTCCTTCCCAGCAATGAGTCCAACCCCAGCTGCTGGCCCGGGGGTAGGGACCTGCCACTTCCCAGTGGAGTCTTAAAACCACAGATCGCTAGGAAGTTCCAAATCAGAAATGTGTTGCAGGTGTCCAGAGACCTCTGCTCTCCCGCCGCCCCCACCCTGGCCTTCCCATCCCTGCTTTCCTCTGGAAACAATTTAACAGGCTCAGGTCATTCCCCTGAGGAAAGAAGGCAGGTAATGAAACACCTCACTCTCCGGATGTCCTTATCTCTAAGGTGCTAGGGGCAATACCCCCAAGTCCAGTGACATTCTAATTCAGTCTTTGTTTTCTACATTAAGAATCATTTTAATGGCACAGCATTAAAACACCGCAAGGTGTCGTTTTCTCTGAAAACAGAAACTCCAAGGAGAATATCTATTTTGGGGGGCATGGGACTTCAAGAAGGCATTTTCGTGAGGCTCCAATGGAAATTGGGTTTTCTCTACTGACACATAAGCAGTCTACGGTGACCCCGCAAATGCATCTGAGCAAACGCTAGCCGGGGCACCGTGAGCTCCTTACTGTGGCTGTGGCTCCCGCCACCGTCGCCATCCCCACAACGACAGCTCTCTCTTAACAGGGCCATTCTGAGCAAGCAGAGCAGCCTTCTTAGTCCTTTCCAGAATGTGTCCCACCCCTTCTTTAGGATTTCAGTGCTCAGCCCCTTTCTGATAACGGAAGCATGTTCAAGTGCTTTCAGTTGAGAGCAGAGAGCAATCGTTATTCACGTTTTAAAACTTCCTCTCTTGGCATCAGCCCTGCTCCAGCCTGGCTCTGCTGGCCCTGAACTCTTCTTCTAGTGCCCCATAGGCTGTTGCTGGCCCTGAACTCTTCTTCTAGTGCCCCATAGGCTGTTGCTGGCCCTGAACTCTTCTTCTGGTGTCCACAGCCCAGGAGGCTTTTGTTCTTGAGGAAGAACCACCTCAGGAAAGCTGCCTCCAGGATCTTCCCGTGAGGGCCGGGGCTCCACCAGGCGCAGCACCCTGAGTCCTGCTCGACCAAGCCCTGGTTGGTTTCCGGCTTCAGTTTCCCACAGTCTGCTCTGACACACAGCCCCAGCATCTCTCTCAAGGGAGTTCTAGGAGGAAACTAATGATAGTGGTCCATTTTACAGCCAAATGCTAAAATAGCAAGCGGTGGAATTATTGCCCCGATGTGCAGGTCTAATGCACTGTGTTGAATCAAAAGTCTTGCTCAGCAAGCCAAGTCATTAAATCCTTACGACCAGCCGTCCTCAGAGCTTCTCCGTCACATACTTTCCTCCTGCATTCCGTCCCAGTTCATCCCCATCAGGGATGCAGTTCCTCATGGTTGCCACATAACTACCTCTCAGGGATGTTAGGGGCCAGGGTTGTTAGAGGGTGCAATAGAGAGAATTAATGGAATGAAGGAAAAGAAGGAAAAGAAGGAAAAGAAGGAAGGAGGAATAGTTCTTTCTCTCCTCAGGACACGGGATTAGTAGCTTTCCCAAACCTATTCCCCATAGTCATTAAAAATTTAAAAGGACCCAGGCCTTGAGAGCTTTCCCTCGAGAGAAACTCACGTTCTCTATCCAGGCAATGCTCAATTGTCTTTAAGAAACACAAGAAAAGGAGGGAAAATCTGGAAACATAAAAATCCAGATAATCCTGAAAGATCCTTTAGTCATTCATTTTAACCTTCACCATTATACCTCTTCCTCCATTCGTTAAAAAAAGGTGGAGTTTGGAAATGGATGTTCTCTGAGAATCTAAATGACAATTTTGTGGTTTCGTTTGGTTTTACTTTCTCTCCCTATATTGTTGTAGAATCCAATTTTTATTATGAGTAACATAGCCCAAAAATGACAGCCAGATGTACAAAGGAAAATGAAGGCCCCTGGATTATTCCACAGTTAGCATCAGCAGATCCTGACAAATGGAGAGCTGGCAGTAGTATTGGAATAAATCAGCCTGTTTTCTTAGCCATCTAAATTCGAGCACGCACATGTTCCACCACTTCTGATGAGGATCTCAAAAACCATGTTCAAGATCAAGTACTTCTGCAACACCTAAAATTATTGAAAATGACTTGCATACCCTGACACCACAAGGGCAGTAATGAGAGTCAGGCTTTTGGGGTAATGGAGTGAGTTCATGGCCATCTTCCTACTGGGTTAGCCTAAAGATATAAGATAATTTTTGAAGTATACGAATGGAAGACTCAAACTTTGTTCAAAATGACAAGATTCTGAACATTTTTCCGTGAAAATAGATCATAATTACAATTTTGTTTTCCAGCCTGGATTCTTTCCTATATGGTCTTCACGCCCTCTTCAAAGGTGACTTTAGAATAACAGCCCAAGACGAGTGGGTATTTGCTGACATGGATCTGCTGCATAAAGTTGTTGCTCCCGCTATTAGGATGTCACTGAAGCTTCACCAGGTTAAAAAAAAAAAAAA
>JAQZBX010111454.1:0-10282 GCA_029593785.1 Cabassous unicinctus
TAAAAAAAAAAAAAAAAGGAAAAAGCAAGCAAGAAAGAAGAAGGTGGGGCGCAGAGAAAAAAGGAAAGAAAAGCAAGAGACAACAAATAAACAGAGAAAAACGAAACAACCACACAAGCGAGCAGTCAAACAAATCTATGAAAGAACAGTATTCCTTCTTGGGCCCTTGTGGAACCTCTCAGCCTGCTTGTATGTATCAGTCAATTATCCTGCAAGGTTCTATCTGCAGGTTTTGAGGCAGATTTTAGCTATTAAAGTAAATTAAAAAGAAAAATTCATTTTTTATTTTTTAAAGTGACTTTTTTTTTTTTTTTGGCGAAATAAGGGACCCAAAATATATCCTCTTCTAGACCACACCCTTCACTGAGGGGACCCTAACTTGGCTCAAGGACACTAATCAAGCACTTCCGACTTCCTGGCCTCCCCAGGGGAATTGAAGCTCTGAGGCTAGTCAGTACAGAACAATAAAAATGGCTGACTCTGGCCCCTCTGGAGCCAAGCCTGAGTATCACTGGGCTGTTGTGTAAAACAGGTTTCCTCAGTAGATTCGCCTTTCCCCTCAGTGTGGCGCTGTTTCCAGCCAGCTTATCTGCTCCCCAAGCTATGAGGGGGTCGAGGCAGCCAAATCGACAGAAAATAAACCCCTTTCCGCCTTCTGTCAGAACCCTCCCACTCTCCGAGAATGCTCCCTCTCACTGGCTTGCCGGCGGGGGATTGTGGCTTTTCCCTGGGCAGCTCAGTAAGTCAACTTCCTCACAGATTCACGACTCCCCTCAGCCTGGTCCTGCTTCAAGCCAGCTATTTTGTTCCCCAAAGCTGCAAGGGATTCCAGGCAGCAAAATCCACAGAAAGGAAAGCCTTCTCCACCCTCCACCAGAATCCTCTCACTCTCCGAGAACTCTCCCTCTCACCCGTTTGCGGGCGGGAGTCACGGGTCAAACCAGCCTTTTCCCCTGAGGGTGGGGCTCAGCCATCTGTGTTAACCTCCACGGGCAGGGTTAAAACTCACGAATCTCCACCGAGTGATCCACGCAGCTGAGCTGCCTGCAGACATATGTCCCAGTCTTCTCGCTCCGTGTGCCCACAGCACAGACCCCTGGGCAGGACCCTGTCCCCAATCAGCCGTCCTCAGAGAGCTAGTCAGTGAGTGCCCTCCTAAACCGACGCCATCTTCCTTCCCCCATCGAGTACATTCTTAAGTCGGGAACTAATTAATATGTGTACTTTATACACATTATTCCTTTAAATTTTATGCATGATGAAAGTGGTGGTCAGAATGGTTGGTTGCACCACATGCTTTGCAGTAAGTTGCAGAGTGAGAATTAGAAACCAGGCCATTTGTGAAAGGGAGTGCAGCCTCATGATCAAGAGAATGCATCTGAGAACAAATCCTACTTCTACCACTTATAGGCCATCTATCTGCTTTATAATCTTTATCAGCTAAATAACTATAATCATAGAAGTTTCATTGTATGTGTATGTATGAAAAATAAATGTGACAATGACTGTAAAGTACTTAGCATATATTAACTGCTCAGCTATGATTTTATTACTCCATGACCTTTCTTCCTTATGTTATAGCGTGGTTTCTAGTCCAGATTAATGCTTCCATTTCTGAACTTCGGCAGCATTTAATAGTCTGTAGAATACAATTTATTGTTTTACAGATTCATAGAATGTCAGAGTTGTAAGGAATCTTAAATGTTAACAATGGTAACCACCTTAAATTCAGGTGAGGAAACCAAGGCACAGAGAGATCAAATAACTTGTCTAATGTAAAATGTATTAAATATATTTTCTATCATTTATTAATAAATCTTAAGACTATTTATTGAAATTATTGTTTTTGTCCTTTCTATAAAATTTTTAGGTGACACCTCACAAGCTGTTAATCCTGAAGCAGATATCAATGGAATTAAAATGATTATTAGACATAATTTACTACATAAGTTTCAATACTTTCTTCCAAATGGTCTGTCACTTTTATTAGGGCACAGGTAGTTTTCTGTTTAAGTTCTTGATTAGATACCCAATTTTTGACTAATGATAATAAATTTATTAGTACTGTGTTATATATTTATTTAAAATTCCTACTTGGTCCTTTTTTTCTTCAAAAAAAGTTATGATTTCTTAACATAAAAGTTTTTTTCACCCCTAATTTGGGTAATAACTTGAATGAATAAAATTTTAAAAAGTGTTTTTTTTTCCCCCTCTTTTTATGTTATTTATTTATTTTCCACGCAGGACCCAGGTAAAACCCAAGTGGCCTGAGTTGCCTGATAAAATAGAGTCTTGGATATGAACCAAAATAAAGAAATGTGAACACTAAAGCTTTTAAAAATCAGGCCAGAATTTTTACTTGAGGAGTCAAGTTTTGGACATCAAGACTTGATCAAACCAATAATATTTCACATGAACTTATTATCAGTTGGATCCTCAGAGCTGATTAGTTCTATTAGCTCTTCTATTAATGATGTTTGCAATGAGAACTTATCTTTTTTTAAGCAATTTTATTGAGATATATTGACACTCCATACAATCCATCTGAATTGTACGATCAATGGCTCTCAGTATCTCAGTATAATCATAGAGTTGTGCATTCATCTCCACAATATTAGAACATTTTCATATTTCAAGTCTCATATCCCTTTATCCCCATATTTTTGACACTTAACATTGGTGTGGTACCTTACTTATAATTGATGAAAGAGTATTAAAACATTCCCATTTACTATAGTCTGCTTTAGGTTGATTTTTACCCATATATCATCCTTTTATTAATATCTTGTAATAGTGGCATACTTTTGTTATAGTTCATTAAAGAATATTCTTATATTTGTACTACTCACCACAGTCATGGTCTGCAACAGGGTTCACTGTGTTATACAGTCCCATGCTTTATCCTCTAGCTTTCCTTCTAGTGACATACATGACCATAAACTTCCCCTTGCAACCACATTCACAAACAATCAGCACTGTTAATTATACTCACAATAATGTGCTATCATCACTTTCATCCATTTCCAAATATTATTAATCAACCTAGATAGATATTCTGTACAAATTAAGCATTACCTCCCAATTCTCTGCCCTCATTCTATCTCCTGGTCACCTATATTCTAGATTCTAATTTTATGAGTTTGCTTATTATGATTTGTTCATATTTAGTCAGAGAAAACAATATTTGTCCTTTTGTGTCTGGCTTATTTTACTCAATATAATGTCCTCAAGGTTCATCCATTTTGTTGCATGCATCAGGACTTCATTCCTTCTTAGAGCTGAATAATATTTCATCATATGTATATACTGCATTTTGTTTATCTATTCATCAGTTGATAGACATTTGGGTTGCTTCCATCTTTCATCAATTGTGACTAATGCCACTATGAACATTGGTGTGCAGATGTCTCTTTGATTCCCAGCTTTTAATTATTTTGGTTGTATACCTAGTAGAGAGATTGCTGAGTCATATGATTCTTCTATATTTAGCTTTCTGAGAAATGCCAAACTGTCTTCCACAGCAGCCACACCATTTTACTTTACCACCAGCAATGAATGAGTGTTGCTATTTCTTCACATCCTCTCCAACACTTATTTTCTGTTTTTTTTTTATTTAAATAGTAATCTTTCTAGTGGGTGTGAAATGATCTTACTGTGGTTTTGATTTGTATTTCCCTAATGGCTAGTGATGTTGAACATCTTTATTGTACTTTTTGGCCATTTGTATATCCTTTCTGGAGAAATGGCTATTCATGTCTTTTGCCCATTTTTAAATTGGGCTGTTTGTCTTTCACTTGTTGAGCTGTAGGATTTCTTTGTGTATTCTGGATATTAAAACTTTATTGTATATGTGGTTTCCAAATATTTTCTCCCATTGAGTAGGCTGCCTTTTTACTTTCTTGGCAAAGTCCTTTGAAGTCCAAAAATTTTAAGTTTTGAGGAGGTCCCATTTATTTATTATTTCTTTTGTTGCTTGCTTTGGGTGTAAAGTCCAAGAGCCCATTGCTTACCATCATGGTTTTGAAGATGCTTCCCTACATTTTTTTCTAGGAGTTTTATGGTCCTGGCTAGTTGATCCATTTTGATTTAATTTTTTTTATAAGATATGAGATAGGGGTCCTCTTTCATTCTTTTACATATGGATATCCAGTTTTCACAGCACTTTTTCTTGAAGAGACTATTCTTTCCCAATCGAGAGGACTTGGCAGCCTTGTAAAAAATCATTTTACCATAAAAATAAATAAAATAAAAATAAAACCCAATTGACCAAAGATGTGAGGGTCCATTTCTGAACTCTCAATTTCAATTACATTGGTCAATATGTCTATCTTTATGCCGGTACCATGCTGTTCTGACCACCATAGCTTTGTAATATGTTTTAAGGTCAGGATGTGTGGGTCTTCCAACTTTATTCTTCTTTTTCAAGGTGTTTTTGGCTATTTGGGGACCGTTACCCTTTCATATAAATTTGATAATTGGCTTTTCCATTTCTGTAAAGTAGCATGTTAGAATTTTGATTGGTATTGCCTTGAATCTGTAAATCAATTTGGGTAGAAATGACATCTTAACAATATTTAGTCTTCCAATTCATGAACATGGAATGTCCTTCCATTTACTCAGGTCTTCTTTGCTTTCTTTTAGCAAAGGTTTGTAGTTTTCTGTGTACAGGTCCTTTACATTCTTGATCAAATTTATTCCTAGGTATTTGATTCTTTCAGTTGCTGTTGTGAATGGAATTTTTTCTTGATTTCCTCCTCTGATTGCTCAAAACTGTTGTATAGAAACACTGCTGGTTTTTGTGTGTTGATCTTGTATCCCCCCACTTTGCTGAACTCATTTATTCGCTGTAGTAGCTTTGTTGTAGATTAGTTGGGACTTTCTATATATAGGATCATGTCATCTGCAAATAGTAAAAATTTTACTACTTCTTTTCCAGTTTTGTTGCCTTTTGTTTCTTTTTCTTGCTTAACTGCTCTAGGTAGAATTTCTAGCACAATGTTGAATATCAACAGTGACAATGGGCATCTTGTCTTTTTCCAAATCTTAGAGGGAAAGCTTTCAGTATTTCAGCATTGAGTATGATATTAGATGTGAGTTTTTCATATATGCTCTTATCATATTGAGGAAGTTTCCCTCATTCCTGTCTTTTGAAGTGTTTTTATCAAGACAGGATGCTGGATTTTGTCAAATGCCTTTTTTGCTTCAATCAAGATGATCATGTGGTTTTTCACCTGCTATTTGTTAATGTGGTGTATTACATTATTTGATTTTCTTGTTTTGAACCAGCCTTGCATACCTTGGATAAAACCCACTTTATCATGATATATAATTATTTTAATGTACTGTTTGATTCAATTTGCAAGTATTTTGTTGAGTTTGTATCTATGCTCATTAGAGAAATTGGTCTGTAATTTTCTTTTCTTGTATTATTTTGATCTGGCTTTGGTATTAGGGTGATGTTGGCTTCATAGAATGAGTTAGGTAGTATTTCCTCCTCTTCAGTTTTTTGGAAGAGTTTGAGCAGGATTGGCATTACTTCTTCTTTGAATGTGTTTTAGTTTGCCGTTGGCTTCCAATATAATATACTAGAAGTGTATTGGGTTTTATAAAGGGCATTTACTAGGGTAAAGGCTTACAGTTCCAAGGCTGTGAAAATGTCAAAACAAGATGTCATCAGAGATGTTTCCTCATCAAAGATTGGCTTCTGGCAATCCTGGACTCTTGCCAGGATCCTGGCAAAACAAAATAGCAGCCAATCTCTGCTTCCTTCTTTAGGCTCACTTTCTCCCCAAGCTCAATGGTGAGTGGTCAGGCATATGGCTCGTGTCTTCCCGGGGCGTCATCTTTTCAGCTTTGGGTGCTTTACTGATTTTAGCCTCTGGCCTCTCTCTCAGCCTTTCAGGGTTTCTTTGTCTTCCTGTAGCTGTAGGCAATCTTGGAGTCTTCCCTCACATGGCAGGGTCAAAATCACAGCTCTCTTTCTGTTTGTTTCTGCTTTTAGTTCTCCACTTATTTAAGACTCCAGTAAGAGGGTGGAGACCCAACCTGGGTCATGCCACACTTACATAGTCTAGTCAAAGACTCTAAAGTGATCTAATAAAAAGTGATCTAATCAAAAGGTCCCTTAACTGAATATAATGCACACAAAGTGTCCCACACCCACAGGAATTAATTAATTCTAAGAACATGATCTTTTCTGGGATTCACAAAAGCTTCAAACTTACAGAATGATTGGTAGAATTCATCTGTGAAGCCATCTGGTCATGGGCTTTTCTTTACTGGGAGGTTTTTAATGAGTGTGTCAGTCTCTTTACTTGTAATTGGTCTGTTGAGGTCTTTCTATTCTTTTTCTTCTATAGTCAGTGTAGGTTGTTTGTGTGTTACTAGGAATTTGTCCATTTCTTCTAAGTTATCTAATTTGTTGATCCTCTTATGATCCTTTCAATTTCTGTGGGGTCAGTGGTAATGTCCTCTTCTCATTTCTGATTTTATTTATTTGCATCTTTTTTTATTGTTTTCTTTGTCAGTCTAGCTTAGGGTTTGTCAATTTTATTGCTTTTCCAAGAAGAACAAACTTTTAATTTTGTTGATTTTCTCATGTTTTTTTTTATTTTCAATTTAATTTTTTCCTGCTCAAATCTTTGTTATTTCTTTCCTTCTGGCTTGCTTTGGGATTAGTTTGCTGTTCTTTTTTGAGTTCCTCCAGGTATGCAGTTATGTCACTGATTTTAGCTCTTTCTTCTTTTTTAATGTAGGCAAAGGCAGTGCTGAGAGAGAAGTTTGGCTTAAAGAGAGGCCACATTTGAGCAACAAGCAGGCTTTCAGGAGGTACTTCTTAGGAAATATATAGTACCAGGCTAAGTTTCAATTTCACAAGAACAAGATTCATAAGTACAAGTATCAATATCAAGGGCCTGGCATATTGGCCTGTCTTCCTTTGCTAGGCACTGCCCATGTACTTTACGGATTCTTGCCACTCTATTAGAGAATGTAGCAGGACTCTCCAGGATCAAATTCAATATTCTTTCGGTTATTGTTGGGTCTCCACCCACCAAAACAAAACCCTGTGGCCACTTGAACACATTCATATTCTATAGAGGCATGCCCCAGGTACACCCTCCCCACACATCCCCCCCCCACCAACACCCTGCACCAGTAATTGTCCCCTACCACAGTTGCAACCCTTCTGCAATCCAAAACCTCCCCCAAAACAAAGCCCCCCAAAATAATAATAATATTAAAAAATACAGAAAACATAAAAAGTTAAAAAATTTTTTTGCTGATGTCTGGACATCTGATTATCTTGATGAGTTTACTTTGAACGTCACTTTCTTTCTCTTGTCTAGGGTTTTGTTGTTGATTGGCTTTATGTTAAGGCTCTTTATTGACACTTGGGTCATCTGTATTTCCTAGACATATCAGGGCCAGGGAACCATGAAAGGGTTGCAGAACAGTTTCAAAAGACTCTAGGGAGAGGGTCAGGAAAGATAAATAAAAAGCATTTTTCTCATCTCCCCAAGGCTTCACTTTCTTGGCTTGCCCATCAGATGATGACTCATTTCAAGTGTCTTCTCTTCATGTTCACTGTTTTTTTTTCTCCTCCAAAGCCCTAAGCAGTCAGTGTTTGTTTTTAAACATCTGCCAGTGCTGCCCCCATGAGAGGCAGGGTGGAAACAATGGCACAGGGGCCCCTCTACAGGACAGGGTAAATCAGCAGGCCCTAGTGGTCTAAATTTGCTGAACAAAATCTGGAACAGTACTGGGCTGTGTGTCCCCCATTCTTGGGGAAGAGGACTTCTGTGGCCCTCCCCGTCTGCAGCAGCCCACTTGGCAGGGACTAGAACTAACCCAAGTCTGCTTGCCTCAAGAATGGGGGATGTACACCAGCAGCCATGGTGGTCAAGTCACTCACAATTTTTCAATGCAGTTTCTCAATCTCTTTTTCTCACTCTTCTCTGGGTGCTGCACAGTGCTCTCCTGGCCTCTAGAGTCCTGGAACAGTTATTTCAGGCAGTTTCTGCCTGTCCTCTAGCTGTTTTTGGAAGTGCAGTGAGCCTTGCTGCTCCCTCTCTGCTCTCTTGAGTTCTCATTGAGCACATGTGTCACTACTAGTCTGTCTTTTTGCTTCCCCAACAGATCCCTAACAAAGTTCAATTCCTTCTTCTCTAATATCTCCTTCCATGCCTTGATCTCTACTTAAATTGGTCCCACCTTTCTCCAGGCTCATACCATTCACCTCTCCCAATCTCCAGAACTTGCTGCCATGCTGTTAGAAGTATCTTTTTATTATTAAAAAAAAACACAACCCAACAATACCTATTTGACATAGCTGACCTTTAATCTAATGTTTTTTCTAATTACTGTTGTATATCATTATCACATTATTTCTCATACTTGAGTAGTTACTAAGGCTCTGCTGCTCTCTCCAAAAGGCCAGCTGTAAACTATCAGGCAAGAGGCTCATTTCTCTGCCTGGGGCCTCTGCTATATCTATGGAGTTGTTTCTACTCCTCTGTGTTCCTCTCCTGTGGTTTACTTCATGGTGCTCCAGCATTAAAACTCCAATTAACTCATCTGCTTTGTTGTTTTCTCTCTGAGTCTCTGCCCACCACAGGGCGGGGACTCAAAGTTCTACTGACATGGACTAGTCAAAGCCTTAATCATAATTTAATCAAGTAAGAGTGAAACCTCTGAATCTAATACAATCTAATGTACCCAGATGAAAAATTGGTCATGAAAAGACCAATTTACAAATATAATCCAGTGTCTATTTTTGGAATTAATAAATAATACTAGACTGCTACAGTGAGTATGAAACAGGGCCCTGGTAAACCTAAATCTAAAGCTTCCTTCTGTCCATGTAGTTCATTGCCTATAGGATAAAAATATATTTTCCTTGGCCTAGCATATTATGACTTCCATAATTGAATTCCTGTCTATCTTGTCAGCTTCTTCTGCTGATTCTTCTATTTTCTCTATTGTGCCATATACACTGATATTTAAGCTTTCTAGAACATAGCTTATCATTCTTTCAACATTTTCTGAACACATACTTTGAGGTAGGGCTAGGGATTCTTCTGGATGCTAGGTGTATCAAGATGTAAAGCTTACAGTCTAGTAGAGGAAAGAGATATGAACAAATAAATACAACACAGAATGGTGCACATAATTATAAGAATATGTATAAGGTACAGAGATAGTACAGAGAAGGAAGTGGGAGTGGGTCAAGGAAGACTTCACAAAAGGATGAGATTTGGTTTGAGTCATGAATAATGAGTCAGTTTTTCAAGCATCTGCTCAGGTGTGGTAGCTGGTGAAGGGTGTGGGAAAATGGAAATAAGATTGTTGAGACAGAGGATAGGGTGTTATTAGGCTGGGAGAAGATTGGCATGAGGACCCAGACTCAGCTGTCAGGATGGGCATCACAGTAGAGTGATAGCTCTGGTACCATGCCTGGCTGACACTTGCCATTCTGACAGTGTTTGTATTCTGTTGAGAAAAATGCTTGCACGGTGGTCCCTGGGCATGCTTTATTTTTCTCTGAAACACTTATTTTACTTCAAAGCATTTATGACTGCTTTGGCTTTGTGTTATATATCTTTTCATTTATTATCTGCATTTCCCACTAGAATAGGTAACTGTGAAGATTTCTCCTGTTTTGTTCATTGCTGTATACCTAGAATACTGCTTAACATACAATAGGTATTAAAATATTTATTTAATAAGTGATTGTTGAATGGATTATTTAAAGTGAAGTGAATGGCTATACAGTGTACATATTGCCTATTTATAGAACTATTATAGAGTATATTTTGTACATTTAAATTATAATTCCATGGGAAGAGAGGGAGGGAGGGATGGGTGGATAGATGGATGGAGGGATGGGTAGATGGGAGGATGGAGGGGTGGATGGATGGATGAGTAGATGGAGGGATGGGTGGGTGGATGGAAGGATGGGTGGATGGGTGGATGGAAGGATAGGTGGATGGAGGGATGGGTGGATGGAGGGATGGGTGGATGGAGGGATGGGTGGATGGAGGGATGGGTGGATGGATGGGTGGATGGAGGGATGGATTGATGGAGGGATGGATTGATGGAGGGATAGGTGGGTGGAGGGATGGATTGATTGAGGGATGAGTGGATGGGTGGATGGAGGGCTGGAGGGCTGGAGGGATGGATGCGTAGATGGAGGGATGGATGGGTGGATGGATGAATGGGTGGATGGAGGGATGGATGGGTGGATGGATGGATGGGTGGATGGAGGGATGGATGGGTGGATGGA
>JAQZBX010111455.1:0-10280 GCA_029593785.1 Cabassous unicinctus
GGGGGCTCTATCAATTGAGCCACACCCGCTTCCTGCTCTGAGGTCTTGCTGCATCAGCCCACAGCGCCGCGTGGGCCGGCCGGCCTGCCCTCACAAGGAGGCCCCTGGAAGCGAACCCGGGGCCTCCCATATGGTAAACGGGAGCTCTATCCATTGAGCCACACCCGCTTCCCCAGACAGATCTTTTGGACATCTTGAATGTTATATAGCTACATACTTGTATGGGATATAAATGTGTCCTTGTTGCCATAGGTATGTTTTCTGGATAGATAAAGGCCCTCACAGTAACTAACAAAATATTAAACTTCCCTTCTGGGGAAATCCTGCTGCTTTCTCAAATAAAATGACCAAAAGCTCTGGAACATATAAGCCTTGCCTAATAAAAGACAACAAGCTAATAAGCCAAGCCCTTGATCTTAATTCTTGCACTTATGAGCCTTATTCCTGTAATAATGAAACTATACCTAATTATAATTAATGCCTAAGAGTTGCCTCCTGAAAACTTCCTTGTTCTCAAGTGTGGCCTCTTGCTAAACCAAACTCTCCAAATAAACTCACTACCTCCCCACAATGTGGACATGACTCCCAGGGATGAGCTCCCCTGGCACCAAGGAATTATTACCAAGCGCTAATCAGTGATGCATTTGGAGAAAGACCTTGATCAAAAGGGGAAAACATTAAATAGAATAGAGTTTCTATGGCTAAGAGACTTCAAAGTGAGTCGGAGGTCATTCCAGAGGTTATGCTTAATGCAGATCACAGTCAGACTTCACAAACTGCCACAGCAAACAAAGTCTCAAACAAAAGTGCTCCTGAGAGCTGTAGGCATTTTCCAACACTACAGACCAGCCACACAGCCACATGAAATCAAAACCCCCTCAGAGGACTCTATCTGGGAATATATGAAAAGCTATTTCCCCCATATAACATAATTATACTCATTTATAAATCCCCTAATGATGATTCTTCTATTTCTTTTATTTTTATTTTATTTTATAATTTCCAATTTACCTGTTACATATATTTCTCAGAGATTTAAAGCCTTTGGATTGTTCCTATGCCAGTTGAGCCCTGAAATCCAGCAGTTATGCAGCCAACTCCTACTCTCCAGTTCTTGGGGCCTGCCCTGGACAACTAACAAAATGATGATGATGGTCCATTCCCATCCCCAAAGCAAGGAGTATCTTTAACTGCAAGCAAAACAATTCCATTCCTCTGCCATCTAACATCTATGTCCCTTCTTAGCCTGAAGCAGTCAGAGTGGACATTGTCCTAAATCTCTGAAGATTGAGGAATGAACAAAAACAAAGGGGGACTGCTGACTAAATCAGATTGATTGTTATTGTAGCTATTATCTTGTGTTAACTGAGTAACTTGAAAAATTAATACAAAAAATAAAATTTTAAATAAAAAGAATGGTTAATATATAAATATTTCAGTGCTGAAAACTACTGAGAAATCAACTATCCAGAATGGTACATTGCCCGAGAGTACCTGATGCCCAGTGTTCTTCTGTTCTGTGGGAAGTGGAAGTGAGCAGAGGGGCTCACTCAGGCATGGTGTTGCAACCAGCCACATCTTGTGGACCCTGGCTGACACTCTGACATATTTTTGAAGGTGTTCTCAAGCTATAGAAGTTTTGCCCGTGCTGGAGGCTAAAATCCCGGGAGTTCATCCTGAGTCTGCCTTTTCACCTCATTTCATCTCCTTCATTTGTTCATTTAACAAATGTTGAGTGCCTACTGTGCCAGGTATTATGCTAGTCCTGTGGAACATAACAAATAGCAAAAATCCCTGACTTTGTGGAGCTTATGTTCTAGTGAGGGAAGATAATAATAGATGGAATTACATGATATATTAGAAGTGATAACTTCTATGAAGAAAAAGAAATAACAGGGAAGAGGTGCTAAGGTTACAGATTTACATAGGATGATAAGGTAGCCTCATTGAAAAGGTAATATTTGAGCAAACACTTGGAGGTAAAGGAGGAAGCAACTGTCTTAGAGAAGAACATTCCAGACAGAGAAAAGAAATTGCAAAGGCCCTGAAGCAGGGTGATGCTGGATATGTTGTGGCAAAAGCAAGGAAGCCAGCGTGGCTGGAGAATGAGAGGGAGATAACTGGAAAAGGTCAGAGATTGAATGGGACAGATCACACAGGGACTTATAAGCCATTGTAGGGACCCTGGCTTTCACTATGAATGAGGTAGGAGGCCTTTGGAAGGTTTTGGACATAGAAGGGATGTGCTTATATTTTAACATGATCACTCTGGCTTCCAGATTGAGGAAGCAAGGGTCAAAGCAGAAAGACAAGTTAGCAGACAATTTTAATAACCCAGGCAAAAGATGGCTCGGACAAGGAGACTCTAGATTCATATTTTAAAGGAAGCACCAATAGAATTGGATGTGGGTTATGAAAGAAAGAGAAGTCAAGGATGATTCCAAGGCAACCAGAAGGCTCCAGATGCCATTAACTGAGATGGGGAAGATTTTGAGGGGAACTGGTTTAGAGGTGAAGATGGGGAGTTCATTTTGGGAAATGGTGAGTTTAAGATGCCTATTAGACACCCAAGAGAAGTTTTTGAGAAGGAGTTGGATTTACAGGACTGGAGATTCCATTTGGGAGTATAGATGGCATTTAAAGGTCACAGGACTAGATGGCATCACCAGAGGATGAGAAGAATAGATAGAGAAGAGAACAAGTGTAAGTCTAAATTCTGGGGCCCTTCCATGTTCAAGGGCAGAGAGATGAAGAAGAAACAATCAGGGAGACCAAGAAGAAGAGCCAGTGAGGTATGAAGAAAACCCAGAGGGTGTGAGGTGCTTGAAACAAGGAAAGGAAATGTTTTGGGGAAGGCATGAGCCCCCAGCTCCTTACCTAGATGTTTTCCCCAGCACGTCCTCCTTCCTTCCCTCTACCCCTTCCTTTTTATCACCCCAGCAACACACACCTATCTGTGCTTTAACAAACCTTGCTATTTCATGCCTCTGTGCTATTCCCTCTGCCACAAGTCCTTTTCCCTCCTTGTCAGCCTGGCAACCCCACCTCCTCTCTAAACCCTGTCCTGACTTCTCACAGGCAGACTTGGGCCTGCCCTTCCCCACATGCGGTGAACTCCCATCCACTAGAGCCCCAGCCCAGCGCACAGCAAATCTCTGCCTCTATTATAATTATTTCACCGCTGGGTTGGGGCCGTGTTTTACCCATTGATGGGTCCCCAGTACTGAGCCCCTCTGGGCACACAGTGTAGGCACACAAAAAATGCTTGTTGAAGGGTAGGATGCAGCCTGTTCCTAACACCAGGTGCATTGTGTGACATTTTTCTCTCCTGGGGTGGGAGGTGTGGGGTGAAGGGCATCCTGAGAAGCCTGGATGCATCAGGAAATGAGACAAGAGGGGAGAGCTTTGCAGCCACCCAGCTTCCCTGTGGCTGGCCCTGCTTTGTTAGTGGATGCCAAGGAGTGATTTCTCTTCCCTTTGCTGGAGTAGATTGTATTAAGACCTGTTCTCAATCTTAATCTAGGTTCCTGTGGGTGTGCCCCCATTTGAAAACAGGGCCTTGGAAGATGTATTATCAGTTAATGTGTGGACTCATTTGTGAGTAGGATCTTTTAAGAGCATATTTAGGTGTGGCCGAACTGAAGAAGGGTGGGCCTTGAGCCTTATGACTGGATGCCTTACTGAGAGGAAATTCAGAGGCAGCCAGAGGAGCCAGGAGCCAGAGGTCAGCAGAAACAGAGATGGCCCTGTGGTGGGAGGCAGTGATGCAAGCCAAGGGACCCCAAGGACAGACACAAGCCAGCACCAGAATACTACAGACTTCTAGGAGAAAGCATGGCCTTGCCACTGTCCTAAGTTTGGACTTCTAGCCTCTCAAACCATGAGATAATAAATTCCTGTTGTCAAGCCAACCAGTGTGTGTTATGTGTCACAGCAGCCCTGGCAGACCAAGACACGTGTGTTTAGACAAAACTGAGATTTAACTTAAGCATTTCATTATTCTCTCTTCTGCCTCCATTGCTTTTTTGTTTTTCCTTAGAATTGTCTTTTCTGGGAAGGAAATGCTCACAAGACACAACTGATCACATAGAGCTTAATAATCCTTCCTTATTTCTTCCCTGGGGGTGGCTCCTTGGCCCTGCAGTGTGTTGTACACGTGCGGGAGTGAAAGCCTCTAAACCACTGTGTCCCACAGGCCTTCTCTTGCCCATGGCGCATGCTGTGGATAAGGAGGAAGTATTGTTATACAGGTGCAGCTAAACTGGCTCGCCCACCTTTCCACTCGACCTTGCCAGAAAACTGTGTCAGTAGGATGGCTTTTGTCTTGTTTTGTTCCTCTTTAAATTGTTTTTAAACAATTCCATACCCAGTGCTTCCTAAAAACAAAAGAACAGCCAACAAGAAAACATATGAAGAAAAAAAAAGAAACTCAGGGAAGCCAATGTGGCTCAGTGGTTGAGTGCCGGCTTCCCACATACAAGGTCCTGGGTTCAACCCCCTGCCTCGGGACCTAAAACAAAGCAAAACGAAATGAAACAGAAGTTTATTTTGGAGACCAGACGTCCAAGATCATGGTTTCAGGGCCATGCTCTTCCTAAGGCTCTGGGGGAGAATCCTTTCCTTGCCTCTTCCAGCTCCTGGTGGCTCTAGTCATTCCTTGTCTTATGGACGCCAGTCTCTGCCTCCCTCTTCACGTGGCTTTCTGCTCTATGTCTTCTCTTCTGTCTCTTATAGGGCCACTGGGTTTAGAGCCCACTCAGATAATCCAGGATGATCTCATTTCACAAATAATTATATCTGCAAAGACCCTTTTTCCAGATAAGGCCACAATCACAAGTTTTAGATATTAGGACATAGATATTTGGGGGGAGGGCACCATTCAACCCTTTTCAGGGTGAAAAACATTGATTCTCTCGGATTGGGTAGACTTTGAGAAGGAGGTAGCATTTGAGCTAGTCTTGAAGAAATGAAAGGCCTTCAGGTGATGGCTATGGAGCATCTTCCAGAACAAGGCTCTGCTAGATTCCTTATTTGTGTGATTCCCCTAGGGGCTGACCAGAAGAAGAGGTATTTAATCTCTTCTTTCCTGAGGAGGAAACTGAGGCTAACTGAGGTTAAGTGAACTGTCTAACATTAACCATTAATAAGAAGCAGAATCAGCATTTGAACCCAGGGCTACTTTAGAACATATGCTCTTTCGTTATGCCAGGCACAGCTTGTATCAGATGGTAATAGTGATAATAATATCTCCCCAACAATAGCCATGTGTCTGGCACATAGATTACATACACCACCTAATTTAATCATCTCCAAAAAATGAAGGTGATTATCTTTATTTTACAAATTCCAAAGTGTGGCACAGGAAGGTTTGATAACTCATCCGAGGTCGCACAACTAGTAAGTGGTGGAACTAGGATTTGAACCCATGCTGGTGGTTATAGAATCCACGTCCTTAAATTCACTTGAGGTTTTCTGACATACACAAGTATGGGGGTTGGGGAATGGCACAGAAGGCAGGGGACAGGGAGGAGTGCGGGCTGGATGTTGCTAGTTTCATCATTTTTAGGTTAAAAATAACTTATGACAAGGATTGATTAGCAAAATTCTGCATGAGGAGTAACAGTAGTAATAATCAGCAATGATAAAGATAGCCGAATATTTGTTTTCTCCAGAGCAACCCAGTTAGGGTAAGGACAGTGGTTCTCCCTAAATCCCTTCTGATTCTCCACTGGGCATTAATCCATGGTGTTTCTGTGATTGAGGCAGCTGTGCACCAAGACCAGCGGTGGGTGCTTTAGTGACTAACCACCCCTGATGCTGCTGCAGAGTCCTGGCTCCTCAGCCTTTCAGCTACGCTTGCTATCAAACTATATCCAAGGGTCATCTATCACTTTAGGAATGAGCACAAGGGCTATGGTGTAGCTGTTTGGCAATTTGATGTAATTATGAATTCCAAAAATATAATTGGATCATGCTTATAAACTGATTTGTTAATCTGGGCATGATTAAGTTATTATTAGGGTGTTGACTGGGCCACATCAGTAGGGTGTTGAACCCTACCCCCTTGGTGGGTGGGGGAATCTAATATAAAAAGCAAGGCAAAGGACAGAGGGAGCAGTTTTTGAGTAACAGTTTTGATATTGGAGAGAAGGCCCCAGGAGAAGAGAAGCGAGCTGTTCACCTGATAATCTACAGCTGACCTTGTGGAGGTACCAGAGGAGCTAAGCCTGGAGAAAAACGCAGCCCCGGGGAAGAGAGGAACCCAAGAAGACTGAACCCTGGCAAACGTCGGCAGCTGCCTTGCTCCAACAGGTGGCAATGGACTTTGGTGAGAGAAGAAACTTAGGCTTTATGGCCTGGTAACTGTAGACATCTACCCCAAATAAATACCCTTTATAAAGACCAACCCATTTCTGGTATGTCACATTAGCACCCCTTTGGTTGACTAATACATATGGTTTGGCTTAAACAATGGGAATTTATTTGCTCACGGTTTTGAGGCTAAGAGAAGGTCCAAATCAAGGCATCATCAAGGTGAGATTTTCTTCTCAAAGACTGGCATTCTGAGGCTGGCTGCCAGCGATCCTTGGTCCTTAGAGTCTCTGTCACATAGCAATGCGTGTGGTGGCATCTCCTGGCTTCACTTATGGGTTCCATTGAATTTCAACTTCTTACTTCCCCTGGTTTTCTCTCCGTGTGTCTGAATTTTATTCTGCTTATAAAGGACTCCAGTAATAAGATTAAGACCCATCCTGATTGAAGTGGGCCACACCTTAACTGAAGTAAACTTATCAAAAGGTCCTACTTACAATGGGTTCACACTACAGGGATGGATTTAAATTTAAGAACATGTTTTTCTGGTACATACAGCTTTAAACCACCACAGCCTCCCCTGGGTTCTAGACTTCCACTCAGGTGCCCTGTCTCTACATCCTTCTTCCCTGTGACAGAATTGGCCAGACCTGGACCAGAGATTCTGCAGGGCTCCTGAGGAGCACCTGGACTCTCCTTCCAAGGAGAGTGTCCCTGAGAACCAGTCACTGACTGCCGTAGGGAGCCTTTCCCTTCCAATGTTGCAGGTGTTTCCATTTTATAACAGTAAGAATATGTGTGTTCCAGAAGTAACTCACTGCAGAGGGGTTTATTAGTGCATGCTTGGCTTGTCTGGAAGTTTCCCCCTTCTCCTCTCTCTGGCTGCTTTTATCTGGTCATTTTCTGCCAGGAGCCAGAGATCCCTGGGTACAGAAGAGTAACCCATGTGCCATGATTTTGCTTCTGCAGGTTTGGGAGGCAATGTGTTATTGATTGAGTTATTTTTTTGAAAAAAGCTTGAATGTGGTTAAAAGGGGAGATACTCGGTTGTATACATATTACTAGAATTAAAATTTTTTAAAATACCATAAGAACACAGTGACTCCTAATGTAAATTACAGATTATAGTTAATAGTACAATTATAATAATATTCTTTCATCAATTGCAACAAAGGGACCACACATGCAAAGGGTTAATAACAGGGGGAAGGTATATGGGAACTCTATTTTCTATATGATTTTTTCTGTAAACCTACAACTTCTCTAATTTAAAAAAAAGTATTTTTTTAACAACAAAAAAAAACTTTCTCAGTTCTGTGATCAAAGATTAACAGGTTTCAAAATGAAGAAATAAAATATTAAATAAATGACCTCAGTCCTTTCATTGTTTATGACAAGCCAGCATGTGGCATCTCCATCAGGAGGACCTATAAAGGTTGCAAAGCGTTGCCTGGTTCCTCTTCAGGCTGCCTTATTGGGTGTCCTCCTTTCCCTCCGGATTTCAAACCTGTTTGCGTGACCTCTGGTGAAACTCAAAAGCAATGCAAGAGGGAAGAAAATGTTAAATCACCAAAGTAGTGCTATTCAGCAGCCTTTTAAAAAACCAATTTACTAAACAGAATCAACCAGAACCTGTTCATGGACCTTTCCTGGCTGAATTCCTCCCACCGCCGCCCCCACACCACCACTCCACAGGCACCATCCCTGATGGAGCAGCACTGCCCGTCAGGCACGGCAGTAGGAACTTTCACTACTTCTGTGCATTCAATCCCTTCAACAATCCTATCACAGACAGATCCTAGTTTAGAACTGAAGATGCTAAAACCTAGAGAGATTAAAGGATTTGCCCACCATCACACAGCTGGTAAAACCTCCTGTACCTCTGTCAGTTCTTTCCACCCAGGAGAGTCTCCAGAGCAATAGTGGCTTGCTAATCCTCACAGCCATCCAGGACAATTCCCCATGCCTCAGGCACAGAAAGAAAGGGAAATGGCAGGATGGTGGCCAGGGTTTCAAACCCAGGTGCTAACACTTGCAATAAGGTGGCAAACAAAACAGAACTGACCAGAAAGTCCAGAAGAATTACCCAGGCTTAAGACAAGCCAGCAGGAGGTAAGCAGGTTTCAAGCCTCTTCCATTCCTTGGATGACCTTGGAAGGGTTTGGAAATGCAGCCTTGAGGACCTCTGCTGTGTTTTCTAAAGTGGCAGATGTGAAAGCTGAGTGAAGTTTATGATACCACTTAAAACACATCATTTTTCTTTTCAAGGAGAGCTTCAGCCTGCAGAGGAAGGACTCACTGGCTTCATCCTGTGATTCAGCAGTAACAGCAGACTTGAACTGCAGGCTCCTTGTTGCCATAGGAACCATTTTTCCTACACATTTGCTGATACACACAGGCCTGGATAAAACTGCCATTGCTACTGCATGTGTATCCCCTGGTTCAACAGGAAAAAGAATGGCCAGGTGGTCACTTACCAAAGATGGAACCTGCAGATCTCTTTCTCAACTTGAAAACTAACAGACAATCCCATTTCTAATCACAGGGGTGCCTGCAGTCTGGCCTGTGGCACATTCAAATTCCCGCCTCAGGCTTGTTTCCTAGGTGAGCAATGATTGGTGAAGGAGGTGCTGGGTGGCTCAGTTCAAGGAATGCATCCTAGTGGCTATGGCTCATCCTAGGAGCCCAGGTTCAGCACAGGCACAAAGGATCTCTGTGTATACATACTCATTCACACCATACACACACACACACACACACACACACACACACACAGCCCCCAATTTTATCATTGTTGTGTCCTACCATGTTCCCTTCTTGGAGGTCCTATCACAGTTTGGTTAACAGAAATTTCTTAGGATTCTGGCAAAGGTTACTGCAATCTGCATTTAGATCCACAGTTGACACAAAATTCATGTTTTGCCTTGTTGTTCAGGCATTTCATTTTTTAAAGAACAATGAGGATTGTTCAAGGTTGAATTTTCAAGGTGGAGGCAGCCTCAATGTACAAGGAAAAGGGGCTGGATCTTGACTCATAAGACTTGCCCTGCCACTGATCTAGGGGTGTGACCTCAATCAAGTCATCTGGCCCAACTGGGTGACATTTTTTCATCATAAGAAAGGATGCTCAAGCCTTGTTCACAGTGAGGTTGATTTCTGTTAAATAAATTGATTCATTCCTTCAAGAGTTATCTAGGGATGGAGATATTTCAAATAACCATGAGACGAGATTCCTGCTCTCATTCTAGTGTACATAAATAAATGAGAAAAAACAATAGTTAGGGGTAAATAGTATGCAGATAAATAAACAGGGGAATGTGAGAGAAAGGGACCTAGCAACTGCTTTAGACTGGAGGATCAGAGCAGGCTTCTCTAAAGAAATGACATTTAAGCTGATATCTGAAAGACAAGAAGGAGCCAGCCACGCAAAGATGGAGAAAAGCAATTGGTAGAAGGAACATATAGTGCAAAAGAAGGGAGACATGGCTGGAGAATGGAGGGTGAAGGAAAGATGGAGGCAGGGGCCAGGTCCTGCAGCACTTTGTAAACCCAGATAGTGAATTGGGATTTTATTCTAAGAGAGATAGAAGCCTCTGGAATGTTTTGGGAAGAAGTGGAATGACCTGATTGATTTTTGCTTTTAAAAGTGTTCTCTGGACAACTAGCAAGATAGGCAGCAGAATAAGAGTCAGCTTGTGCTATAGGGCAGCTGGTAATCACCCAAGGCTATCTAAAGCACCTGTTTGGGGGCTCCAGGGCACCAGAAGAGCATCCTGCAACATCCTTGAAAAAATGGAAGGAGGAGACTGCCCATCTGCAAAGAAGATTCATAAGTAGAGCACTCCACACCACAGAGGCAGGTGCCCATCCTCCACTGGAGGCACAAGCCAGCTTGGGAGCAATTCTGTGGCTGGAATTGGAAGGTCCACTTCCAAAAAAACAAGGGAGGAAGAGACAATTGGGCACCA